>DF242298.1:1752-28036 GCA_000507305.1 Breviolum minutum Mf 1.05b.01 | reverse complement strand
GCTGACCCACCAACCCCTGACCACAGCAACATGATGATAACAGCTGATGACAATCGCTGACCACCAACCCCTGACCACAGCAACATGATGATAATAGCTGATGACAATAGCTGACCCCCAACCCCTGACCAGAGCAAGATGATAGCTGAGAAGAGCTGCTGAGAATGGCTGCTGAGAAGAGCTGCTGAGAATAGCTGCTGAGAAGAGCTGCTGAGAATGGCTGCTGAGAAGAGCTGCTGAGAAGAGCTGCTGAGAAGAGCTGCTGAGAATGGCTGCTGAGAAGAGCTGCTGAGAAGAGCTGCTGAGAGTGGCTGCTGAGAATGGCTGTGGATAAAGGCAGCTGGTCGAAAAACTGCTGCTCTTCTTTAAAGATTTGTTCTTTTTTTCCGCAGGGTAGGTTTTGTGGGAGACAACCCTCTCGTCACTTACCGTGTCTTCTTGGCCACATGTTCAACATCAACGTGGTTACCATCCATGTTTCTTTTATCATCATTTGGTTTCTCACCATCAGGATTTATTGCACTTTGATTTGCCATGCCTTCTGTGACTTCTTCAGTCACGGCATCATCCCTAACCTCTCGTGAAGATGGTCAGACCACAACTTCCTTCAACCAAACCCTTACCCTCAAACTCATCCTCATGGACCCAAGGATCAACATCTAAAATCATACCATGTAGGATTGGATTCAAAATCATCCATTGTATGATATACGTCATCTCTGTTCGAACTTGAAGTGAAATAAATCTTCTTCAAAATGTTGGTTCTGGCCTTCTTAGCTGGCTCAACTCTTGACTTCTTATGGACATGATCATCCGCATCCTCATGTGGCCTCTCATGGATGGGTGAGCTTGAAACTACAGGGTTGGAAATATCTGAACTGCTCGGATGTGCTGGGCTTGCAGGAACGGCATCTAGCTGACACCAGCTCACCGGTTGCAAGAATGTTCTTACGTTGGAATTGAGGAGGCCTCATCCCACCTTCATCAGGAGATTCCTTCTCATACGCTCTTGATAACGGCTTCAGCTTCCCCAGCAAAGCTGATGACTGCCCTGCCTTTGTGTGTGGTTGGGCACCCAAGGCAAGTGCCCCAGGACGAGCCTTGGTGGAAATGATACGTCCACCAAAACCTGATTTGTAATCACTAGAGAAGAAATTGAAATTCAAGGAAAACGACAAGTGAGTCTTTCAATTTGTGCCAGCTCGTCTCACCTCCTGAAAAGGCCAAGCCTTCACCATGGTATAGCTGCCTTGAGACTCCGATTTCCCCAAAAAGACCATGCCTTGCCATTTGGCATCGCCTTTTGTGTGGACCTCTGAAGTAACCAAACACAACAGGCTCGCCAAACTCACACAGTTTGCCCTTGTACACTTTGTTGTGAAACAGTTGTAAGCCAGTAGCACCTCTGATAGGATCAACTGGATTTAGCAACCATGTTGCATGTCTCGTAGCCTCAGCCCAAGTCCAAAAGAGGGTCGTTCAAAGTTGTGAACCAAATTTTCTGCCAGAGCACGAACACGACCAATGGCATTCTCCACCAGTGAATTTCCAGGCCCTGTGCTGTAGGAGCTATAGATCTTGGTGGAACTCCTAGTCATTCGAAGCATCTGTCTGGTGGATGGCTCGTTGTTGCGCATGTATACCACTTCTGTATGCCCCAAAACTTGTGTAAGAGCATTTCGCTCACGACGAAATCACATTGATTCTGGGAGCGGGGTGGCACACGACCAACATAAACCGTGGTGTGTCTACCATCTCTAAAGTCAACAAGGTGTCAACTTCTCGGGTTTCTTGGGCTTTGGAATCCCCACTACGAACATGCTTGTTTGGTCGAGCTCGAAAACACACGCATGACTCATACGGAAATGCTTGGCTTGTTCCAAGTCCTCAGGTGTATCAGCACCGGCAATAGCATGGGGCAGCTTCTAACTCCATAACCTTCTGATGATTCAAAATGTTTGTAAAACAACGCTTCTTACCACCTCAAGTTGAAAGTCCATACTGGCAACCTGATTGAAGAGTCAATTCAATACCATTGACCGCAACCTTATCTTCTGGAACTGGGGTAATAACAATTCGGTCTGCTGGTTGTTCAACGGGGCCAGCAACACGATCAGCTGGTTCAACATCGTCGTCTTGCACATGCAACATCATGATGATCCTCTGGAGCTTTGGAGAGTAGAAGCAAAACATCCTCACTGATTGAAACGCAATGGAATCAGGAGGCTCATCTTCATCTGTAATGGTGGTACCCTCACCGTTGCCTGCCAAATTCTTGAACTTCGCATCAATTGATCCATCAAGATTAGATCCTCACACATCTCGACCGTTGCCCATGAATCATCATCCTTCTTCACCAAGGTTGTTCTCTTGGTGGTAGATATGTTTGGCCAATGAAGGGACGGGTTAGGTCTCGACCAACCTCATGGCCAACTGAGTCAAAAGACCAACCAAAGAAGATTGTTCAGTAAGCTCTGATCTACCACTGCATCTACTGCACGAGTTTGGAACGCCTCAGGTTGGTCTCAAATCACACGAACTGTTGATTTGTTTTGCAGCACAACGGGAATATTCACACCTTCATCCGCAAGAGCTTCCTCTTCCACGAGCTTACCATAGCAAAGGATTGGATGAGTCACCTGGTCACTGATAGCTGCATTCTCCTTGATTGAAACCAATTTTCCCGACATGTCTAAAAGACGAAGCTCACCATTGGAATCTCACGTCCTTTTCATCGTGAAGACGGGTGATGGAGGGTCTCGAAGAAACTCCTGCTCCCAGGAATGAAGCTGGGAAAACTGGTGAATCAGCTTCGAAATCAAGAAGGATATCATGCTGCTCCTCCTTACTGCCATAATGTTTGTATCTGCTGGTGTGGTCTCATCACATTCCTCACGGTCTCCCAATGTAGAAATGCACTTCCCTCATAGAGCTGACTTCAGTGGATGAACCAGCCCTCAAATCAAATACGAATGGTCAGGTCCGCCATGATCAAAAGACGAAAACCTGCCAATCTGTGAAACTTTCTGGACTGAAGTCGAACCTGGCTGCTGAGGATGTTGAACATTTTGGGTCGAAGAAATCGTTGTGGGCTCACCATCACGAGAAACACTGGGTTGTACTGGGCTCATGTTCATGAACATTCCTTGGGCATAGTAAATTTAAAGGAACCACGATTTAACTCGTCACCTTTACCCTGGCCGTTGGATCTATCATCAGGCTTACCGTCTTTGTAGCCCTTCTGACCCTTCTTAGACTTGCCGGCATCTTTGGTCTTCGATTTGCACTTGGTCATTCCCTTTTCATAGTACTTGCCCTGGCGCAGTCACCTTTGCCTTTTCCCTTCTTGCCTTGGTAATTCCCTTTGCCCTCTATGCAATCAATCTCCATAGGAACTGCATTGACATCATCAGTTTGAACCAAGTTGGTCCACTTCGGTTGTGCTCTGTCCCAACGAAGATGTATGAGCAAGTTACAAGTTCCAATGCGTTTTGAGTTGTCCACCAGCACATCGAAGGACTATCGCTGCCTTTTAACCTATCTTGTAACATGGTTCCAGTTTTCCTAGCTTCTTCAACGGTGTCTTCTAAACGAAGGAGCTGGGGCTGAAGGGGTTTATACAACATAGTGAACTTTAGCCGAGTTGCTGCTGAGAACATGGCCAAAACCTCTGCTTTGAGTATTGGGCCGAAGTGCCTCAAAGCCATCACCACTAGAAATTGCTGTAACCACTGTAGGCGCACGATTGTGCACACTTCCAGTCAACAGACCATAAAGTTTGCACCTCTCTCTCTCTCTCTCTCTCTGTTTTCTTCACTCGCTAGGCTCATATCCAACGGCTTCGTAGGATCATTTGCTTAAAACCTTCGTCTATTGCTACCAAATACTGTCCTAACTGCCAGTACCGGTCCCGAAAGGCCTTGATCTCATCATCGGTGGTATAGTCAAAAGCGGATGACTTGTTCAACACTAGTCTAGTCACGTGAAGCACTCACTTGGCGTTGCAGAACTCGAGGCCTGTGGTTTGAAGCCATAGCAGACTGGACATCTTAGAGAAGACTCCCCAACTAGTTGAGGAGTGCTTGGTGAAGTTCCTGTACTTTCTTGCCTATTAGATGGCAGCTTTCTACATTTTGTATTTTCCTGGTAGAGCGTGTGTAGTGCTACAGCACAAATTCTTTCGAGTTGATCCTGGAATTTTTTCAAGCAGCAGCTCACGCACGCTTTTCCCCTGGACAAAGGTTGACGAAACAAGATCAAACCTGCAAATGCGGAACACTTCTCGATTTGTGATGTACTCTCTACTATTCGTTTTGTGTAGTCATCATCTTTGTGCGGTGGCAATCACAGTAAAAAGATGCAGATTGTAATTGTGACTCTTCTCTGCTGACATAGCTGCATGTGTTGCAGCTTCTGTCAAATTCATCAAGCTTTGAACATCTTTGAGCTATAGCTTCTTGTTCCAGGGCTGCGGCTGGTGAACAACGCTGAGACACTTGAACCCATGCAGAACACAATTGCCATGGTCATAGTCTTGTAGATGATGCCGCGGTGCACGAAGAAACCCAACCCAAGAAAAATCAAAGTCTTGAAGACGATTCTCACCAAGATTTGCAATACCAAGATGACGTCACCAAGGAATATTGCAAGAACTCTAACACCAAGAGCAAGCGCAGATGTATCCAGGTTCATCTTGTGATTGATGGGCTTAAAAGCGTTCAAATTCACCATGTCATAGCACCAGCAAATAGTTTCCAAGTCACATTTTTCCAAAATCATGCAAATAATACCACATTGAACAGGTGAATTTGATCGACTTTGTTTGATTCCGTCATTGCTAGGACTCCCACACCATTGTGGATCCAGCAGGCATTTTGCTTTTCAAGGTCCATGGTCCTGTGGCTAAAAGATCTGAAGTTTGTCGAGGTTGCACAGGTAGTTTGTAGAGTTTCCAGAGTCCAAACATTGTTTTGTATCCAAGAACTCAGCATAAAGAAATCCCAGAAATTCGCAGGTGGTGGACGGTGGACGTGCCATTTGTTTTTGGCGCCGGCCTCACAAGCGGATAGCCATGGTGGGATGGACATTTTTTGGGTCATGTTTCCTATCCTTCTGGGGCTTTGTGAATGCAGATGGCATCATTGTGCAAGAGGGATCCTCCTTGAATGACTACGTCGGCGGAGTAGTCGTTGCCGATGGATTGCCGATTGTCGCTGGCACGGTTGGTGGCACCTTCCCCAACATGACATTCATTAGCTCCGCTGGCGGTTATGATGCCTTGGTGGTGAAGTACGACACAAGTGGAACACTGGCTGCCATCAAGACATTTGCAACAACCAGCAACGATGAAATCCGTGCCAGCGCGATCGACGACTCCGACAATGTCTATGTGACTGGATACACTTCAGGAGATTTAGCTGGTAGCAACCAAGGGGTCTATGATGTTTTTCTGGCGAAGCTGGATAGCAGTCTCACTCAGGTTTGGCTGATTCAAACTGGCACCACTCAAAGTGATTATGGATATGCCGTTGCCGTCGATTCTGCAAGCCGGGTCATTATAGGAGGCTACACAGATGGTGCATTTGATGGCTTCACAAATTTGGGATCCTGGGACTGTTTCATCATGCAGTTCAACAGCACTGGTGGCATGGAATGGGTGATCCAATTCGGGTCAGCCGACGTTGATCAGTTGTATGGCCTTGCTGTGGACACCGTAGGCTCTGTGGATGATATTTATGGAACTGGATACTCTGAGGGCACCTTCGAAAATCAAAGCAACAGTGGCTTCAAGGACATTTTCTTGATCAAGGTCTGGAGGTTCCAAACAGGATAAGACCGATGTTCGCGGTGACTAGAAAACATCTAGAATCTAGAAGTGGAGTTTTGTGGGGATTTTTTTTGTGGTCAGTGGTCACCTTTACTAAATCTGACTGTAATTTATCAACCCTCAAGGTCACTAGCGCTGGAACAAAGACGTGGAGTGTCCTGGTTGGTAGCTCGTCCTGGGACTACGGCTATGCAGTGGAGGTTGACTCCGCAAGGAACGCCTATGTTGTGGGTTCCGCGAACGGGGCTTTACCAGGAGCCACTCATTCTGGAGTGCATGATGGCTTTCTCATCAAGTACGACAAGGACGGCGTGCAACAGTGGGTGATCCAATTTGGAACAGCATGGGATGATGAAGCCATGGGGTTGCAGATCGATTCCAATGACATGCTCTTTCTAGCCGTACAAACTAGTCACTACATGGAGGGCACCAATTTGGGGGGGACTGACATGGTCGTGATGCAGGTGGACAGCACTGGAAGTGTTCTATGGACAGAGCAGTTCGGGACCGATAACAATGACGCAATGGGTGGGGGCACAACCCCATTGGCCATCGACTCCACTACTGGGGACCTCTTCATCGCTGCAAATACCTACGGTGCTTTCGACGGCTACAGTAACCAAGGTGGAAGAGACTGGTTCCTGTACAAGATTGATGCCGCAAGTTTGCCTATTACATCAAGCAGCACTACTAGTAGTGCTTCTTCTAGTACATCCAGCAGTATCACGGCCACGTTGACAACATCCAGCAGTACCACATCCGACACTATCACTTTGTCGACAACAAGCACATCTTCCTCGTCGAATACAGGCACAGTGACGAGCACATCTACTTCCTCAAGAACCCTGGCCGCAGTGGCAAAGTGAAGTGAAGTAAAGTATAGGAATAAAAAGGATAAACGTAAACATGCTCCAGGCATTGTTGGTATGTATCTGCATCTGTACATTTGGCTCCAAAAGCTTTGTACAATTTGGAGATACCAACTCTGTCTTCTAGGATTTCAAATTGCAGTTCCTGAGGTCCCAGATGACGGGAGTTCTGTACAGGTTTGTGTCAAATCAGTTTTGTGTCAAGGTACCGCCACTCCCACTAGCACCACGAGTGCTACCAGCAGTACTAGCCGGACAAGCAGCTCGTCTTCCACGTCCAGTCAGACAACGACCAGTAGCACCACCAGTAGTAGCAGCAGCACCAGTACCAGTAGCACCACCAGTAGCACCAGTAGTAGCAGCAGCACCAGTACCAGTAGCACCACCAGTAGTAGCAGCAGCACCAGTACCAGTAGCACCACCAGTAGTACCAGTAGTAGCAGCAGCACCAGTACCAGTAGCACCACCAGTAGTACCAGTAGCAGCAGCAGCACCAGTACCAGTAGCACCACCAGTAGCACCAGTAGTAGCAGCAGCACCAGTACCAGTAGCACCACCAGTAGCACCAGTAGTGGCAGCAGCACCAGCACCAGTACAAGTACGGCAAGTAGCACTAGTACCACAATGACACAGACTTCAAGAACATCAACTGTAACAACAACAGCAACATCATCAACAAGCAGCTCTACTAGCAGCTCTGTGACACAGACGAGCTCTTCTACCTGGACCAACACTGTCACCAGGACCAGCATCACAACAACCGAAGGAGTTCCACAGGAAATTAGTCCTGCAGAGTTGGAAGCCATGGAAGCACAGCGCAAGGAAGAAGCAAAACAAGCAGTTGCAGCGGTTGAGGCAGCCGAGACAGCAGCAGTTATGGAAGCATTTTCCCAAATTTTCAGCAGTGCGGGAAGTGGCAACCACTCAGATACACCTCCTGGGGTTTTGGGTGAAGCACGTATGAAAACAGATGCTGGCCCAGTCAAGGTGGCTGCCTTGTCAGTGGAGGCAATGGCAGCCGCAGGTGAGCCAGCGAAAATCAGCGCAGGTGAGGATTCCAGTGCAGAGGTCGAGGTGGATGCAGGCGCAGGACTTTTGCACAGGCACAGTAGGCCTTCATAACATCAGGGGTCAAAATTCCCAATGTGGCGGAAACTTGAGCGGTTCATGCATTTAAGTCATGGTCAGTTGGGAGGCCAAGCTTGCCAACATTAAGATTACCAATGTCAAGTTCAATTTCAGATCAGTGAAATATGCTAGCTTCAGATTCACGAGTTCATCCAGACTGAGTTTGATTACATCTCCAGTTTGTCTGTAAACCAATCCCCATGTTGTGCATTTCTCGTAGCGATGTGCAGGGCTGCTAGGAGAGGTAGCAGCAAGTGCTGGAGGTGAAACGGTTTTGCTCAGCCACTTGGCTGCACAGAAAATTGACCAAAGTTTCAGACCTCCACTCATCAGTGATATCCTTGTCATACGAAAGAGTTTAGAAGTTTAGATGATGGTTTGGGCACTGACAAAACATAGTGTCCCAGGAGGTGTGAAAACGTGAAAACATGGGTTGGCAATTGATCAAATACTCAGTCGCTTTGTAGTCATTGTGAAGTGTTGGCGGATGGCGGCCTCGTCCGATGAACTAGTCAATGAAACCTGACAGAAAAATGGATATGTTTTCAACAAGAGAAGCCGTAGTGCAATCGGTGAACCTCCAAGGCCTTGCAGAGCTCCGTGGCAAGGCGGCAGCAAGCCTTCAGAGTGATAACGTGCTGGCGGAGTCTGGTGCCCGGCGCTTGGCGTCCGCACTTCGCTCCCAACCCTTAAGCATCAATTTCAGGAGAACGGATGGCACCTTAGAAGCACGCAGAAGGGATCCAGTGCCTGCAGGGCGAGGGATTTTCCCCTAGATAGCTGTAGCTACGTCACTTGAACCATAGGGGTGCATGATGGCAAACAATTTTAGGCTCGTTGTCGTGCGAGGGTGTCGCCTGTCGTTGATGCTGCTTTGGTGCTGCGTAATGACTATTTTTGGGAGAGTGTGTCACACAGAGTGTCGCTATGTGTGGCCACCAATCTTGTTATATAGATATCGTTAGTACTTTGGCGCTGTTTGCTTGTGGTCCCAGAGCGGACCATCCTTAATCCAAGTGCTTGTCCAATTCTTCCAACCATGTGCATCAAGAAAGCACTTTGCCTGCTGTGAGTCCTCATGCAAAGTCCTGAATCTGAGGGACCAAGATCGAGGTGAAGAACTTAAAAAAGCCTATGAAGCTAGTCCTTGCAGTTGAATCTGGGCGAATGCAGTTGAGTCTGCTGTGTATGCTGATGCCTCATTTTTTCAAAAGACATGCGCAAACACACACACACACACACACACCATGCTGGGGTTGCATGATTTGGATCCTGCATTGATTGGGTTTGCCTTCGCATTCGAACATGTTTGATGAGGATGATGANAGAAGGAGAAGGAGAAGGAGAAGGAGAAGGAGAAGGAGAAGGAGAAGGAGAAGGAGAAGGAGAGAGAGAGAGAGGAGAAGGAGAGAGAGAAGAGAGAGAGAGAGAGAGAGAGAGAGAGAGAGAGGAGGAGGAGGAGAAGGAGAAGGAGAAGTAGAAGTAGAAGTAGAAGAGGAAGAACATGATGATGATGATGATGATGATGATGATGATGATGATGATGATGATGATGAGGGTGAGGATGAGGATGAGGATGAGGATGAGGATGAGGATGATGACAACGACAAGATGTTGAAGGGTGAGAATATCCAGATCCAGTGGGGCTTCAATTTTGCCAAGGATGATCCATCAGCCACGTGTGCCTATTGGGATGAAGGTTTGGCAAAGTGGTCATCAGAAGGTGTGGAGACGCTGCCATCGGAGCCTGGATCGCTGGTTTGCAGTACGACTCACCTTTCTATCTTTGGTGGTATTGTTCAAGTGTTGCTGACACTCGGCAAAATGAAGGCAGCAGGTAACGAACCAAAACACGAAGTGAATGGAAGACGGGACAAGTTTGGGGTATTTTGGGGTATCCAAACAAGAGCAATCTTGTGATGTCTATTTTTTGGGCCAATTTGTGGCAGTTGGAATGCTGGAAGTAGCTCAGTTTTTTATTCGCAAACGGTGGTGCAGGAAGAACGTGGTGGTGGCGCTGAAGTGCAGCACGTTTTCATCCTTGATGGACGAAGCTGCTTTCAAAAAGCTGAAGCCAGGGGAATGGCTCAACCAACCTCCATCCGTGGTGAGTATTTCTGTTTTTGTGGTTGCTCGGAATGAAAATTGGCTGTAATGTTGACCTCCAAGGAACTCGGGATAGTACTCATATCCCCTCAAAACGCTAATGCCGCTAATGCAGTGGCGGAAACCACCTTTCCATGGAAGGACACCAGAATTTGACTTGTGAATCCTGGCCTGGGAACCACTGGAATGACTTCATAGGTTTCGACCAAAAACTTTCCGATGGCAGTTTTTTTTTTGACATGTTTAGCCAAGTTCGGACGGTTTGAGATTCTTGCTCATCAGTAGTAAACCTGGAGAAAATCTTCGTCGGTCTTGAAACTGAGATCCAACAATCCGATTTAAGGAAGACAATGCTTTGAGGTTTTCGGATGATTTCCTAAGCAGTGGTTTCAAACATGGTATGTTTATGGTTTATGTTTAATTTTCAAACCTGTTTGGGGAACTTGAAACCATTTTGGCTGCTGTAGTATTTTTCAGATGGGTTGAATGCAGCACCAACTAGATTTGGTGGCACTTTGAAATCCTTAGAGCCTTCGCATGCATTCCTTTCAGGTTTTTGCTTTTGTGCTGGGCTGTGCTGCACGAGCTGATCGACAAACTTTACTGCAGATTCCCTGGGAGGCAACAGAGGCCATGCTCATGCGTGACTTGGGAGCAACCCAACAGGTTTCAACCTTTTGGATTGGGGAAGACTATTATTTTAAAGGAATCCCAAGGCCTTTTGAACTTTTCTTTCAGAATTTTTGGGGGGTAAGTTTTTTGGAAACTATTCAAAGAGCTTTGGTGGGCTCTGTGATCGGAGCTTTGGTGGGATCTGTGTATGCTATATGATATGTGTGAGCATGAAATATGTTTTTGAACACATCCAGCTTGCGGGCGGGGGCGCACGCGCGCGGGTGTGTGTGTGTGTGTGTGTGTGTGTGTGTGTGGGGCGGCGACGCGCGCGGTCGGTGTGTGTGTGTGTGTGTGTGTGTGTGTGTGTGTGTGTGTGTGTGTGTGTGTGTGTGTGACCTGCGACTGCAATACCTGGCGTACCTGCGACTGCAATGGCAAGAGGCTAAGCCAAGAACCTTTTCCGATGACTCACGATTCAAGTTCGATTTTCTCACGATACTTCCCGTTTCATTTTCGATGACGCTATGCTCATAATCGATGACTATGTCAACTTGGGACAGTTCTTCACCTCCATGATCTACTACCTCTAGGACTTTATGTTATTGTTTGTTTTAAAAGAGGGCTACTTGGAATTCATGACCTACCCGGCCCTATCCCGCAACTACACCAGACACATCATTGAAGCTGTCATCAGTGTGCGTGTGTGGGCCATCTGAAGAGATGTAAAACTTCTATTCGCAGGGGGTGCAAGCAGCTCATTCAGTCTTGTACCAACGAAGACACTGATTGCAGCTGGTGATATCAGGGCTGATCACCCTGACGTACCTGCTCTTGGTTAAAAATGTTGCCTCCTTGTTGTGTTGATGACAGCTGTTGCTTCTTTTTATTCGACAATGGAATCATATTTGCATGTGGACACTCAGTGTGTCTTAGTTCTGTTCAAGTGTGTGTGTGTGTGTGTGTGTGTGTGTGTGTGTGTGTGTGTGTGTGTGTCTGTGTNACGACTCAGTGTGTCTTAGTTCTGTTCTAGTAGTGTGTGTGTGTGTGTGTGTGTGTGTGTGTGTGTGTGTGTGTGTGTGTGGCGTCGACCCGTCCATCCGGTGTTCCGGGGTGTGAGTCTGTGTGTTTGTGCAGCGAATTCGGTAACTTACGGGCACGGATTTGGACGTGGACATTGTAGATAGCAGCTTGAAGACACTGGAAGATGAAGTTCCCCTCTAAACAAACCTTCGTTTGATGTTTTGGCATTATCAATTTGTGTGCGTGTCTGTGTGCGTGTGCCCCCCTCCCAATGATATTGTGGTCATTCCTGGCGTGGCTATCCTGAGGTGTGAAAGAAGGTCGAAGGCCGAAGGAGAATGGAAATTCAGAGATTAGTGGAAAGCACCGCATTTCAGCAACTGGTTGAAATCCTCCTTAATTTGAGCCGGGGAAAACGCCAGATTTCACTATTGACCTTTGGATTTTTTTGTGGCACAGGCTTGTGGATTGTCGCGTTTTCCACATGAATGTGGGTTGATTCGTCAGGACAAAGAGATCAAGGAAGACAAGGAAGACAAGGAGGAAGGGGAGGAAGAGGAGGAAGAGGAGGAAGAGGAGGAAGAAGAAGAGGGTGGTGAAACAGGTCAGCGCAGGAGGAGAGAATTCGCAGGCAGGAAGAGGAAGGGAAAGACGCAGGAAAAGAAGGATGATGCAGCAGGTGGAGACTGGGAATTGCCATCCATCTTCCGGACCTTGCGAGGCGGGGATCAGTGGCAAAGCAGATGTTGTGTCTCTCACAAAAAGGTTCATCTGAAGATCTTTGGCCAAAATCTCAAACACGGCACAGCCATAGCTGTTTGTGTGTTCCATGATTTTCAGGGTCCCATTCGTTCAATCACATGGTAGTTTGGAGGTCTGGTTGAATCCTTGCTTGACATGCTTAGCCAAGCGACTGGTGGAGAGAACTTTGTGGACGAAATCAAGGAGCAAGCTTTGGTGAATCAGCTTTGCACGAAACTCTTTTCAAAACCTTCCCAGCAAACTGCAGGAAGTGGTGTCCAATGCCGAGGCTGGCACCATCAACCGCTCCATTGGCATGGTTCAATCTCACAGGAGTGCAGGGTTTCAATCTACAACGCCAGCAAGTGTTTAGCATGTTGGTTTTAGATGATCAAGCTGAAGGTGGACTTTCCTAGGATGAAAGACTTGTAGTTTGTGCTTTGGAAAATTTGGATTCTTCAGAATCTATAAACTGGCACAGTAAACTAACTGCAATTTGTTGGATATTTTGAGGCAAAAGTGAACGCAGAGTTCTGCGACTTGTTGTGGGATCAACGTGTTCAGGAGCCGAGCATGCCAAGCAACGATTAAAGTCGTCAAGACAGGCATGGATGAGGTCATTTGGCAGCGAAATTCTTCGGATTTCGGAAGTTTGAGTTGAAGAGTTGAACCCATGGAACACCGTGTTTGCGGTTCAAATCAGCTGGCTTCACAAGAAATTTGTGCATTGGCAGATTCATTTCATCAAATGAATGCTGACGGGGAATTGGGAAATGAACAGAAGTGAATCTGACTTGATCTCCTTATCCATCCAGATTCAGATGTGTTTTGTTGCCTCAGATTTCCAAGGTGGCAGAGAATGGTGAGATTGGTCAGATGAGACCTAGTGAGTATGAAGGTGCAGGCCTACCTGAACCCTGGGTGATTTTTGGTTCGCCAAAATGACGGATGATTTTTGAGAATCTCCACAATCAGTTTGGCCTTGTGCAACACCTCAACTTTTCACCAGTCTCCATATATCACGTGGCAGGTGAACGCCGAAACCCTGGGCATCTTGGAAGCAACAGGCACAGAACAACTTGTTATTCACCATGGATGTTCCAAATCAAATCAACCTGATCCAACGGCAAACCTTTGAAATTCCACGCATGCAACAGTCTAGTCTATACTCATCTGTGTAGATGACGTTGAAGGCAGTATGTATAGTCATTATGTATACGATGTAGACCTGAAAACGATAAACTATACAAGTTCATAAGTTCATTCGGATTATGTCTTCAATTTGATAGTGACTTTGGATGATGAATCCAAGGGTTCGAGCTTCAATTCGAGCCTCTATCAGATGCTCGGCGCTGATTGATTTTTTCTTTTTTGGCTGGACTTGACCTGTAGCGACTTGTCTTTATTGCGATTCATCACGATCAGCCATGGGGGGGGGGTGACATTGAAGGACCATTTCATGGGATTTCATGGGGTGACCAGCCGGATTTTGGCCAAGGAAACGTTGTAGACGTGGCGGGGAGAGTGCAACGCAGAGCCGTGGCCAAGGTGCAGCTGGGCAGCCGGGAGATTTCGGGACTTGGGATGAACCGGACACATTTGTTCCCACCGGATCACCATGGTCGTCACATTTTTTGCTTCGCAGGTGAGCGCCTTACGTGGCAATGTGCAAAGGAGCGGATCAGGTGGCGTCTTGTGGAGTCGTTGTTTCAGTCGATGCCAGAAGTTGTTACAATTTTGGAGTTGGTGCATCATTAGAGTCCTGAATACTGCAGGGGCAGCCACGAGCTTTCTGCAAAGTGGCTTCCTTTGTCGCTTGGGGATGCTGTTGCCAGCTGGGCACACGTGGCTGAAGATCCGCCAGATGAGCGTACTGATTCCGTACTCCGTTCGTGTGGCTCTTATTGGAATGAAAGTGATCAGTGCAGCGGCCATGGGTGCACTCTTCTTTTCCAGCTCCGCTCCAACGCCGGACTCGGACCCTGACTGCACCCCGCCGGAAGCAACTCGGCGAACGGATGAGATAGGTCCAGGTAGGGTGGGGTTTGGGACTTGACTTTAATGTGGACCTGGGCCAAGAGGATGGGATGCAGTCTTTATGAATGGTTCTTTTCCTTGAGCTTTATATAGTTTAACTTTTCAATCTCGAACTTTGACTTGGCCGTTTCCTTCCTCAACTGTTTCTCGTTGTGCCCAGCACATTCCACCTACAAAGGCTAGAGACCTCAGGTTTGGAAAATTGACCCTTGGAAACCCCTGTAGTCGCTCACTGACTTCGGCTTCTTTTCTGCTAAGGATCAATGGGAGCGCTTGGTGCAAACTGTGATTGTGGGCTTGGTATCTCGACATGTTTTGTTGCATGTTCTGCTGAGTTCGAAACGGGATTTACGATCGCAAAAAGGTCCCTGCACCGTATTTTTATTTGTTTCCCCTTGTTAACTGGCTACTGGATTACCAACGCTGATCCCGCAGCCTGGAATTCAACATGCTCCAGCACGAGACTACTCAATGCTGCGCAATTGAAAAAAAACCTTGTTAACATGACAAGGTGACTGCCTTTTTGAGCGATGGGATCATCTTTATCCTTTTCATGGTGCAGAGGAAGAGTGTCTCGGTGTGGGAAAAATTCTTGGTGTGTTTTGATTGATTATTTGGGGAAATCACTTGTATCACAAATCTTAGGTGTGGTGCGCCGGAAGGAATGGACGGAAAGGGCGAAAGCACGACAACGAATGTGGTGGCGCTTCAGGACTGGAAAAAAAAATCAAAATCATGTGAAGGTAAAGGGACAGAAGAAATGTTATCATCGAAAAGGAGGGTATCGATTCAGTGATAGCAAACTGCAAAGGGGAAGCCGCTCGAAGTGCCTCACCGCATCTGCGCTGCGTAGATTTGGCTCTTGTAGGCCTAAACCCTCCCTTGAGTTGTCAAAAGGCATTGGTGGACCATCTATGTGTAAACATTATGTGCCAACGTGTTGTGTAGGCTACACAATTCACAGAGGGGGGTTTGGCCGGGGAATTATCGTTTATTTTATTTGTGAGTAATTTTTGTGTCCTCTTGCTGCTTTTTGCTTTTGCTGGTTGTTTGCTTTTTCGACGTTGCTCCTTGTGCTACTTTTGCCGCGCGGAGTGATTCTGTTTTTTTTGTGCGGCTTTCGCTGCTTCTGTCTTTTTGTCTCTGCCTCTTGCGCTGCTCTGGACCGGACGCGTCTAGGGTGGAGGCGCTGCTCCCTCCCCTCCAACCCCTTCCAGCTTTGAGATGTTTAAAGTTATCGCTTCAACTCCACAGTAAAGATGTTGGAAGCAGAAGCGGTGCAGCAGAAACAATTAATCTTTAAGGCAGAAGCCCCTCAGGGTATAAGATTTTGAATGGCAGGTGGGCTTGCACTTTTTTCATACCAGGTCAGGTGTAGCTTTGAGATTTTGGAATAACAGTCTTCCACGCTTTAACTCCACAGCCGAAACAATGCCGGAAGCAGAAGCCGTTCCTCTGATGGGCTGGTGACTTGTGCTTTTCATGGCTGGTCTAATAGTTGGGACAGAACATGCAGGTATCGGGCGGTACTGGGTTTTCCTTTTTGTGGCATGGCAGGTGCCACTTTTCATGGCAGGCGCTCTGTCAGTTCCAGTTTTTGGGATGTTCAGATTGGGCTCTCCTTCTCATTATCCTGCTACACCTGTCCACAAACGCAGGAACAAAAATAGTTCCCAAGTAAAGAAAATAATTCCCAAAAAAATTCCCTGCCCCTATCGAAAATGGCCAGATGTGTCGTTTGGAGGTGTGATGTGTCATACAGCATGTTACGTACCTTTTTCTGCTCACGTATCCCACGGTTCACAGTATATACAGCAATATACAACATAGATTTCCTAGTTTATCACCTTATCCAAGTGTCAGGTGAACATGTCGTTTGGGTTTCGGTTTGCGATTCGCCATTTTGCAGGACCGGCGCTTTCTGGTTGCTTACCTTCTTGTACAGCTGCGGTTGCCAGCTCTACACTCTTTTGTTTCTGGCCAACGTGAGGAAGGTGGGCGGTGGGTCGCGAGGTGAGTGTCACTTCAAAGTGCTGAGTTTGGGCCTTTCAAAAGCCTTTTCCGTGCTTACTGAGTTTTTGCACAGGTGGATTCTGACAAATGGTTGGGAAGCTTCTTGTGGACTTTATTCCAGGCCGGTTTTTTGTGGGATTCATTGACCTGTTGTTTGGAGGGAAAAACAGCTGCCTGGATGGAAGATGCAAAAGCATGGTGCAGTTCCATACATTTCAAGGGTAAGTAAGGATGGGGGTGATGCAACATAAGCCCATAAGCCACATTTTGATGATTGCTAGTGTCGTACTACCTCATCATTCTATGTGGCAAGATCGAACATGAAGTGACTTTTGCACTGCGATAAATCCATGATTACTGTTTTCCAGGTGTTTTTTTGTAATCCACTGGGGTCCCGGGTCTTTCCAATCCTGACACCAGACCACTCTTTGCTGCAACGGTTTTTGATTAAAAGAAAAACGCCGTGGAGAATTCGGGGAGGACTTGCTCCTGAAACCATTCCTGGTTGCGCTGATTCTGACAACCATGTCCAGCTTGGTGCTGTGCTGCCGACCTTCGATAGGGAGGTGAGGGGGCCCGGTGGGGCCACTCGAGGCTGCATCAACGATTGGATGCAAAAAAGACATCAAATGCAAATGTTCCATGAAGAATCAAAGATTGAAGTGTTTGGGATCATTTGCGTCATTTGTTTCCATTCGGAATCTCTCTGCATTCCTGGTGTTGTAAGAAACGTAAACTGACCAAATCACAACTATAATATAAATCTATCCATGTTGACTTCGACAGGACGATCGAAGCTGAGTGGACCGAAGAGGGAACGACCCGCGATGAAGGTGAAAACCATGAGAGTCACGACCCCGAGCCTGAGGACAGCATGGGCCGAAAATCTTGGGATGTGCGAAGGATTGAAATGTCAAAAACAACTTCAGTTGAACAAGATTTGAACTGCTTCATTCTGATGGGAGAAAGCATTGTCTTGATGCGAGGCAAGCTCACAGAAGATAAACATGCGACAAGAATCCTCGAATCTGCAGGAGTCAGTGATCATCTCTGCTGCTCCTAGCGATGATGAAGAGGCAAAAAGGGGCTAAATATGTGACTTTATTCAAGTAACTATTGTGTTCAGAGTCTCTGTTTGTGTGATGATTTGCAAAGTGTTGAATGTGTGAATTTCTGTTTTGTTTCATGGCTAATCAGCATTTCTTAGTGACAAATCAGACAGCTGCCAAATGTTGGGATCGAGACAAAGTTCAATTGTTCTTGCCGTGTATTTCTAAGACCCAATCAAAGTTACTCCGCCGTAGCCGTAGACCCCAGACAGTTCGAAGAATCAAACCCAGACCATCTGAGAGATGGCCTGGACAGCACAAGATTGAAAAGGTGGACACAAGCAACAAAAAGACAAAGGAAACGAGCTGAGACAAGACGGGAGACAAGCTGGAGCATCCCAGTACGAAGACAAGATGGAAGAAAGGCTGGGAGACAAGACTGGAAACAAGCTGGGAGACAAGCCCAGAAGGAAGGACACAGCATCCCAGACCAGCTCGGGGACAAGATGAAGCTGGGAGACAAGACCTGGTTGTATCTAGTTGCAGAAATGTCGCTTTTGACTTCTGGAGTGAGTTGTTGGACAGTTGGATTACTTCTGCGTGTCTTTCCCTTGGTCGATGCATGTCTAGACCACATTCTGGGCATCATGTTTGAAATCACAGCCTCATTTTATGTGCAAACTCAGGTGCCAAGTTCACATTGCAAGCCGCACCATGTTCTCATGCAGCCGCGTTTTCTTCTATTATATACTAGCCCTTGCTCGCCTTTTCCTGCCCGCTGAAGGAATCACTCCAGAAATAAGGAACCGCTCCGGAAATAGCATCATCTTGCCCAGAAATAATGCCGCCTTGGCTGGTACCCAAGAAATTTCTGCTCAGGTTTTTTATTTCCGGGCAGGTTTGTTCCCATATTATACATCCTTTTTCCTATGTTATGTGTTGTGAGTTAGTCAGGTTTTTTACATCCTGTATAGTTCTTTGATTTTTTGCTCTATGATATCTTGATTGTGATAACAGATTATGTACTTTTTTTGCAGATACTTGAATTGCCTTAAACATCCTTAAACAGCATTACTCTAAATCAGTTTCACTATCATAGTCTCATATTTTCCATAGTATGTAATGCGTTTTTTTTTTTACACTATTGATTCTGATCATAAATGATACATGGTTTACTTTTCAAGAAGTGTATTATGATTGAGTTTGAACACAGCATCCGTTCTTCACATTTTTAACTATCATTTTTTTGTCATCTCTGATTCAGCATTTTGATATGCAATATTCTTGTGAAATATGGAATAGACTTGTGCAAAACTTGTTATCAAGAAGACCTATGACCTATCAAGATATTTTATATCGAATTCTTTTGAGCATGGATTGGTTGGAAGTACCACAGATACACGCCATGGTACATTTATGCTTTCGATTGTGTTATATACTTGTTTTATTTCATGTAAATATACATGTAACTTTGAGTCTTTCGTGTATTTCACTTTACATATTCCATCTTTCTTAATCCCACTTTACCTATTAACACGTTTTCATACGTTAAATGCGCTGTAATGTTTGTATGAATAAAAAGAGCGTACTGTACAACATTGATCCCTGTATCAAGAATGATTTACAGTTGCATATTGCTTATTTTTCGAATTCATATTGAAAATTGACGTGTTTTTTATGGCTTGATTTTGGGGTTCATGGAAGATATATCTTTAGATATTGTTGTACTTGTAATTTCAAGTGAGTATCTTACAAATTCAAGATGTCACATTTATTGAACGATTGTTTTAACATTATGTATGATACACAGAAATATATTGTGTTTATTGAATGCAACATTTCTTTTGGAATATGTATTTCAGAGTTATGCCACCCACTTGTAGGAACCTCTACTCGGCGGGATGTTTTTCTCAAAATTCTGCAAATAAGAGCCACATACATGTGGGTGTGAATCATTCTGGAATCTCAGCAAGGACCAGTGCCCCCCCTTTGACATTGAATGATCAGTGACCACAGTTGACTATGAATCGGATCCCAGAAACTATTTTGACGCTGCAAATAACTCCATGGAAGTCCAAAAGAGCAAGTCACCACAACCCCAACGACACAACTTCACAACATGGGAGTTTTGGGTCTGATTCCTAGAGCAGGAATACCATTGGATATGGTTTTAGCTTGTTATGTTCCGAACATGGCAAGAATCATGTCATGACATTCATGACAAACTGCCAGGAGTCGGATGTGAAGATCTCGCACGCCTCCAGCGAACCTGAGGTAGAGGAGGTCATAGATATGGACATGTTTTCGATGTTTTTTTATCAGGCAAAATTGATCATGAAAGACATTTTGTTTGCAAATATTGTGTATATATATATATATATATTTGATGTTATTTGTGGTTGACAATTTGCATGCCTAGAATTTCAGAAGGAGCGTTGTTAGAAGCTTACAGCAAACTGAAAATTGTTGCCAATGATTTGTGCATTGGCCATGGCAGTCTTGTGCATTGGCCATGGCAATCATGCAATTTCAGCAAGTAAAACGACTTCGTTTGTTCCACTGCTGAAATGGTTGATTACTTTGTGGTTTTCCAAAAAGGCGTTCAAATCATGGGAATCTATTGGTTTCTTGGCATTTCTTGCGACGTAAAGACAGACCATCACCTGGGCAGGAAGCGCCGGCGAAAGTTGTGATTGACAGGGACCAAAAGGACAGCATGGGCTGAAAATCTTGGGATGTGCGAAGGATTGAAATGTCGAAAACAACTTCAGTTGAACAAGATTTGAACTGCTTCATTCTGATGGGAGAAACCATTGTCTTGACTTCAACCTTTGATGCGAGCCAACCTCACCCAAGATAAACATGCGACAAGAATCCTCGAATCTGCAGGAGTCAGTGATCATCTCTGCTGCTTCTAGGGATGATGAAGATGCCGAAAAGGCAAAAGGGGGCAGTCATGCAATTTCAGCAAGTAAAATGACTTCGTTTGTTCCACGGCTGAAATGGTTGATGACGTTGTGTGGTTTTCCAAAGGCGTTCAAATCTCCAAATCTCAGGAATCTTGTGGTTTCTTGGCGATTTCCTGCCACACAAAAAAAAGAGCATCACCTGGCCAGGAAGCGGCGACAAGGGCATTAGGAATTCGGACCACGGCGGCAAAAGTTGTGATTGACAGGGACCAAAAGGACTTCCACGGCATTTTGCCGGGCACGATTGCTAATTGACATTACATACGCTTATCATATCTTAGCATTGCAATTTCAACCTTAAGGGCTGAGACTTTGTTAGAGGCACGAGCCGAAGAAGTTGCGAAGCAAGTTCTTCGGTAGTTTTAAACAGCACATCTGCACTCCCCATCACTCCCAATTTTCGACGACGTCTCTCATTGTATGAAATTCAGAATTGTGCAGAGTTTAGAAAGTGTGAAAAGGGACTTTCTGATTGGATAGTATTTGGCTTTTTTACATTGGGACATGTTTTCATTCTTTGTCCACAGTTCAAGATACAAGCTTTGCTGACTGCAGATGGTGCTGTTGCCTTAATCGACGGATGCACTTGTCGCCAAGGGTGGCTGGTTCATTGGACCTGAACATCCTTTGGCGGCAGGATGTGCCCATAATTGGGTGAATTTGCAAAGTGCCACCATGAAACGCAAAAACATGCCTTATTGTATTGCAGAGAAGGAACTCCGAATGGGATCGCCTTGAATTGCTAGAGGCACGAGCCGAAGAAGTTGCGAAGCAAGTTCTTCGGTAGTTTTAAACAGCACATCTGCACTCCCCATCACTCCCAATTTTCGACGACGTCTCTCATTGTATGAAATTCAGAATTGTGCAGAGTTTAGAAAGTGTGAAAAGGGACTTTCTGATTGGATAGCATTTGGGTTTTGTCTCCGCAAACAGTTTCATTCTTTGATTACAGTTCAAGATGCAAGGTTTGCTGACTGCAGATGGTGCTGTTGCCTTAATCGACGGATGCACTTGTCACCAAGGGTGGGTGGTTCATTGGACCTGAACATCCTTTGGCGGCAGGATGCGCTCCACACATTTATGGACCATTGTTGCGAAGTGCCACCATGAAACCAAAAAACATGCCTTGTTGTATTGCAGAGAACTCCGAATGAGATCGCCTTTAATTGCAGGCTAATTTGGTGAATTCACAGCATGCTTTCCGTTTTTGACAGGTACACCGAGGGGAAGCAACTAAGTAGATGATGCAACTCTCAAAAGGTAGCTTAGCAATACGAGGGAATTTACCCCATCTACTTTGAGCCTTCTGATAGTGATAGTCTTTTTGGGCACAGAAGGCAACATGAAGATCCAACAAAGTAATAGATACATGAAAAAGTACTTTCATCATTTTTTCCATGGCATCAGTATGCTTGGTGTTTGTGTTCATCTTAAGAGGATTTCATGGCACCTTGCAAGTACTGGTAAATGAAAGCTTCCAATGCAAGCTTCACCATTGCTGTCCTGCATTTCAGGACGCAGAAGACCAGCATGAAGATCCAACAATCGTGTGAAGTCGTCAGTGGATGCATGTCTAGATTTGCCGGAGCCTTGTTGTGCCTCTACGGTACCTCTCTTAACTGCATCCACTTGTCCGCGCTCCAACCCGCTGGCGGGTTAACTGGTGAGCATCTCCGGCGGAAACCGATGCCCATCATGAAAAATGACATGAGTTCAATTTGTCGTTGGCAGTGCTTGCTTGTGTGCCAAACTCAAGATTTAAGCACTTCCATATATTCAATTCAATCAATCATTGATTGAGAGGTTGTAACAAAACCCCGAAAATTGCATGAAAGGCTGTGAACCAAACATACATAAAGCGGGAAGACAGAAAGTTTAGGGTGAACATGTTAAGTTCCAAAAAGGCCAAAGCACGCGAGAATATTCTTCCAAGGGGTGATACCCGGGCAGCAGCTCTTTAAGAAATGCTGGGGTAAGTCAATCGTGGGCTTGCCTAATCTTTTGGGTATATACATGTCGCCATTTATAACGAATCATATCATTCCACACTGTTTTGTGTCGGCAGGTTGCTCGATCCTTGTGGTTTTTTACGCAGCCAATTTGTGCGCTCAGCTGTGATCTCCTCCTCTTCCCTGCTCGGTGCCGGCATGACCTTGACCGACCAACAGTGCCTTGGCGCAGGCCCCCAAGGAACTTGCCACGAATGGTGGAATGTCCCACGGTTCCCAGAAAAAAAACACACCACCAAATTTATGGAAAAACGGCCAACTCTGTGTTTTTCATCAGTGTCACTGTTTTTCCCCTTCCCCGGCGCACAGAAAAAAAGATCCCGAAGCCTCGTGATAAAGCTGGTGAAACTGTGGCTATTGAAACTGCAGTCTATTTAGCCCATTTTGAGACTTTCAAAATGACTCGGATTGGGTTATGAGTTATGGATCAGGTTCAAAGATCAATGTCTCATCATCGTTGGCAACGGTGGTGAGCCAGACGAGATTTTAGCGAAGATTCTTGGTAAAGACTTGGGGAGGTACTGATGGATAAAATCCAAATCAAGTGCAAAAATCGTAGAGATGTAATCTCTTGCGCAGGTCTAGATGATGTGGGCGAGCTTCATGGGAATTTGGGTCCTTTTTGCAGGTCGCAATGCCCATTCGCCAGTGTGAAGTCATAAAGCACGTGTTTTATTTAATTATTTGTATTTTTTATTGGTTGGCCCTTGCTTTCCCATGAGATGTCCGTTGCTATAGGAATGAAGCCGTGTAGGCAAACTTCACCCATTGTAGGCTCCATTGTGGTTCAGCCAAGATGTGGCCCTGACTTTGGCTTTTTCAAAATATAGAAAATTGTTCAAAAGTCAGATGTTTTTTTAGGTGGTTTTTCTTGTCATGTGTTTAGTTTTATCATTAAACTTCAAAAAATTGTAGTTACTCCCCCAATAATTAACAAATGTCCCCCTGAAAATCTATAGGGGTTGGAAGTCGATCAAACTCGAGGTATTGGGAATTGAGGAAAGGAACCAGCGAGAGTCACTTGATGTCAGAGAGGTCTTCTAGTTTGTACCTTTTAGTGGTACAGAGTGTTGTGGTTATTCCCAGAATTGCAAGCTCACGAATTAAGGTTTTAACCCCGCTTCCTACACGTATTTGCTTCCTTTATACTCTGAACCACCAACAGGCATGGCCTTAGGCGATTCAACTGAAATATTCTAACAAGTCCTTTAACCAGAACTTTAATAAAACGACATGTTTCGAAGAAAAAAACAAACAAGCGAACCAACCAACCAACAAACAAACAACCAAACCTTCAGGATGTGTTTTGCACCAAGGTGAAGGGAAAGAGAAATGGACCACTGCCTATGAAGACATGAGTTGTTACTATGGCTATGAGGGCTATGGTACTGGTTGGGAACGGCGACTCGGCGATCCAGCTGGTTGGGATCCGCTAATTAAGGCATTCCTTAGTAAGCCTAATGTACGTATGGTAAATATGGTAAATAGCTATGATTCTATGATTTGTATTAATTTTTGCAGATTTGCGATCATTTTTGAAAAATGGATGTTTTTGAGCTATGACTAAATTGCCAACATGGAAATCCCATCAGTGCGGGTTTGCTGGGAGGCGGATTTGATAGGAATTTCCTGCACTGAAATTTGGGATGCTAACGTATTGGCAACACACTGGAGATTTCTGAAACAGAAATCTGCGTTTCAGATTCCATCCGAAATGCTTGAAACAGGAGGACGCCCTTTGAAATATGGTTCCTAATATGTTTTACTCAGCTGCCAGTTAGATGAAGAAATTGGGATGCACCCACAATACAGTTCCTTCTCTTTGTTCGACCACAAATTTGTACATCCATTTGTGAAATCTGCGACTTGAGGTATAGTGGCCATGGTTACAATATGATGGGATGCAACCAGATGGGCAACCAGATGGGCTGCAATCATTACAACCAGATGAATTACAACCAGATGGGCTACAGGTTGTAGGCCATCTGGTTGTAGTTCATCTGGTGGCTTGCAATCAGATGGGCTGTGGTCAGGTTTGGGGTTCCCAGCAGAGAACCTTTGCACTCAAAGCTCGTCAGCACTTGCAGTAGCAGTAGCAGTACCAGCTGGGATTGGTAGAAGGGGTAGAAGCAGCCCAGGATACCAAGAAGGGACCAGCTGCAAAGAGCAAGGTGCGCCAAGGTTTATGTTGCATTTAGTGCTGCTGGCCAAATCAACTGAACCTTCTGCAGGCGGACCCAAAGAGCCCAAAGGCTGTGATTTCGCATGATATGTCTAAATCAAGACAAAAAAATTAGAACAATGAGCGTGCATTGTTTCTCCCCTGTGCAGTTTCTACCCCTTCTCCCTATCCCAGCCGGCACCCGGGGGAACCCGGCACCAGGGGGGAAGCCGGCACCCGGGAAAACCCGGCACCCGGGAAAACCCGGCCCCTGCAAAAGCTAGGAGCTTAGGATGCCCACCATTGATTTCGCATGATATAGCAACAAAACTGAAAAGAGTTTTTAGAATAAGGAAGCTGCATTGTTTCTCCCCTGTGCGGTTTCTACCGCTTCTACCTATCCCAGCCGGCCGCTTAGAATGCCCGCCATTGATTTTGCATCGTATGTCGATACAGGTGACAAGAAGGGGTTTACGGCAATGGGTGTGCAGGGAGCCTTCGTCATATGTTCTACCGTTGTTGGCGGGGCCTTCTACAAAAGCCAAGAGCTTTGAATGCCTTTATTTTATTTTTTGGTGACCAATGTTGAAAAAAGGACCAGCGCATAGAAAATCATCTAACCATAAAGCGACTTGTTTTTCCCCTGCGGCTCCTCTGCCCATTCTTGCGACTTGGAGAATACACCGCTAAGACTGCCTCGCAATTTTTTTCCTTTTAGCAATATTGCTATTTATCATTTGGTTGGATTTCTTTACGATTACTTCGTTTTCGGTCTTCTTATGAATTTTCACCCGTACTCCTTTGAAAGCAAAGAATACTTTCCATTCTCGCTTACCTGGTTTCTGTTATGATCGACTACTTTTCAACTTAGCAGCAATAGTTTTGGCATATTTATATCCCTTGCAAAATTTTGGACCTAAGTATTCGTTGGATTTATGTTGAACTAAGATTTAGTTATAAAAACAACAAAATTCCAAGCAATTATTATTATATTACCTGAACGACCATTCGTATACTAAATTTAACAACCTTGACCTTTCTTTCGTACTATAAATTTTTATCTCGATGAGAAATTCACAATTCGACAAGATTTTTGAGTCTCGTATGTTTTTGTGGAAATGTCAAGAAATTTAGCAGCTATTGGAAGGCAGCTGCTTCACAATCCTAAAGATGATGATGCTTATAGTTTCCTCAGATTGATTTAGCGGTTTTTGCCGCTATTTTAATTCAATCGGACGCCTGATAAGATAATAATCGGACAATTAAGGTAATTGGGAGTGAATATTTGCAGCTGTGGCCAATTTTATATACTTATTTGGGGAAAATGGAAATCGCAATTCTATCGTAATTTTTTGTAATTTTACTACAATTTTCCGTAATTCGGTGTAATTTTAAAAAAAACGTAATTTGAGGTACTTTTAAGTTCCTGGATACCTAGAAAGGTATCCGATTGTCGGGAAAAATATCGGAAATTTGTGGGAAAACGAAGTTTGAACTGTTAAATATCGTTGTTATGCTTCCAATATTTTTTAATATTATATAAAATTATAAAAAAAATATTTTTCGATTTGAGGATTTTAATCCTATTTAATTTATAGGTTTTTTTGTATTTCGTAGTTTTTTTTAGGATTTATATGTTTTTTTTTTTTTGAGGAATTTATATGTTTTTTTTATATTTTAAAAATCCAATATAAAAGATTTTTTAGGTATATTTAATTTTATTTTTAATACTAAATATAA
>DF242297.1:36884-59537 GCA_000507305.1 Breviolum minutum Mf 1.05b.01 | reverse complement strand
GGAATTCTGTACAAAGTAGCCGAGTTTGTTTCACATATTGTTCAAAATTTCGAACATGTAGTACCAGTTCGCGCCCTAAACAGGGCTGCCTTTTCGGCATGCGAACCTCAGACCTCAGACCTATGTTCCTACATTGCTGGTTTACCTGATGTTCGATGGGTATCAAGAACTGTGGCTTTGGAGACCCCGGAATACTAGAAAACGTGGAGCACCATTCCGGATGTGGCATTCCGCCGCGGAAACCTTCTGCTGTTGGAAAGGTATAGCAAATTGGCAAGCAGCTGCTATCAATACACAAGACTGGTACAAACATACATCTGATTTTTGTTCCTTTATCTTCCAGAGCTGAGGAGGGCTATGTTAGATTCCAGCTGTGCAGATGCCTGTGCCTTAGATAGGCTCCCAAGGCCACTGCGCCACTGGTTTACAGGTTTCACTGACTGTTGGAGGCCCCGGGATTTTGGAAAATGTGGAGCACCATTCCGGTTGTGGCATTCGCTGCAGGAAGCGTCTGCCGTTGGAAAGGTACAGGTGATTGGAAAACAGCTGCTCTGAATACACAACGTTGGTAGGACTATACTTCAGACTTGTGTGTGTTCATCCTCGAGAAGTGAGGTGGCTGGTATGACATTCCGAGTGGACAAACGGCTGTGCCTTGAAGGAGCTACCAGGGCCAATACGCCAGTGCTTGAGGGGTTTCACTCACTTACACTCATTCATTTGTATTGCATTCCTTAGTAACGCCTCCAATTCTTGATGACTTCCGGCAATGATGACGCTGCTCACAATGATTTCCCGTTACAAAATTCGAAATGGCTCGCCGCCGGATGCTGACAATTGCGATTTTTTTTACGTCCAGGATTTGTGAGAGTTCCCGTCAATCACCATGAGGATGTACGTGTGAGAAACGAAATGTGGATGTTCAAATCGTTACTTGCCAGCTTTGCCTTCAGCTTGTTTTGGCCATCCCCTCTTGTCTTTGAAAATAAGTCGTGGAGGGAGAGCAACCTATGGTGGAGCCGCGTTGCGTGACGCACGCAAGAGTGAGTGTGAGTGAGACCTGCCTGCGAAAATCGGCAGCCCTTTTTTGCGCAGGCACGCACAACACATGAGATTCACATTTCAAGTCCATCAGATTTCACCAGTCATCAAACTGATTCATCCAAAAGGCCGTGTCGTGGGCACAATGTCGCCAATTTCCTATTTGTTTGTGCCTGCAAAAACATTGAAGCATTGAGTCTCAATTGTAAGAAGGGCGGCCAACTCCTCGAGCATGTTCTTCGAACCAATTCAACGCGCGAACAACCCATCGCTCCCTTTGCTAAGTGGAAACATAATTAGCAAATTTCCAATATTGTCCCAGGCACACAACAGACCACGTTTGCAAGCCATGACGAGCTGTTAAAAATTTAGCTCGTTCATTCCAATGGTGAAGGATTTCATACCACGGCAACGCCGAATCCACGTCACCAGGTGGCCCAACAATGGAACGTAGTAACCGGCGAAACACAATATCCATCCTGCACAGGTCTTGTTTGTACATTTTCTGTGCGCAGCACCGGAACAAGCAACAGGAGTGACCATGGCGTCAAAATATTTGACACGGTCTCGCATAGTAACATTCCTGTTGACCAAAAAAGATCAGTGCGCAAAAAACGCTTTCGAGGCAGCCTGAAAATGATGTGCCAAATCTAGGGCGTGATTGCCAGTACTTGCTGTGCAAAGCATGCATTCCAACCATTCATGTGTAGAGCCAGGGTCAGCGACTTCAACTACCTGTCCATTTCGAAGGGGCACTTAGCTCGGACTTTGTGATTGAGTTGTCAAAATTTTTGTTTTTTCCACGTTCAAGTGTAGCCCCACTTCGGCCAAACATGTCACCAGTTCGTCTAACAAAAAATTTGTTTCCTTAAACGTGTTCGCAAAAAGAAGGATATCATCGGCGAATCTCCAATCAAACAAAGATATCATGACGCACGCAGGAAGAAGGAAAAATTCACCGAGAGGTTCCACACAATCGGTGATGTCGCTTCATGTACAGTTTGCCCTAGGTAGATAGCAGTTTGTTCTCACATTTGTGCCTGCGCCCTAAAACGGGCTCGCCATTGGCGTGCAGGCTTGACCTTGACCTTGACCTTGGTCTTGGGCATCATGCTTGCCCAAGGGAGAGCCAGATTCAACTTTGCATCTCTTGGAGCACTCACCGTGTGTGCTTTGGTGTCCATCTGGTCGGCCCTGTTTACCCATGCAGCCGCCTGTTCCGTCGCTGTTAATCTTTTGTTTGAAGATCCCTTCCCCACGACAATTTTGACGGACCCCTCGGCCACGTCCTCTCCCACACCAGCAGCTGTGCCGACCAGTCGCCTCGCAGCCCGGTACGGAACTGTATCAAATTGAGACCCGGAATTTGCCGGAGACAATTGACAAGGGAAAAAATGGTAGGGGCAGTTGCTTGTTGCGACGCATGGCCAGCCCGCAGGCGTAGGAGATTGGCTGGGGGCGGTCGGACTTTTCCTCATTAGTTGGACGTCGTACCAGAGCCGCGAATCTTCACATCCAAACTTTTGGTGTCCACCCTCTTCATTTTTTTCGACATGTCTGGCAGCAAGGTTTTAATGGAATGGTTGTTTGTGGGAAAGTATTTATCATAAGATTGCATCGTTCCAATAGTTCGTGCTTAGCGTCCAAATTTTGAATGATTTTCAGGCGGCAGTTGGACCGTGGTTTTCATGAATTTGTGGCGGAACTCAAAACGAACGATGGTGAAAAGAGCGACCCAATGGTAATATTGCTGAATTTGCTTTGATGACTGTAAACATTCGTCGCAGAAAACTTCGCAGAAAATTGAGTTGAGTTGAGTTGAGCCTGTAAAGCTCGCAGAAAATTGACAATGCGAAAAGTTATGCAGCCAAGGACTTTCCGATAAATTTCTCTCAGCAATGGCCGCTGGAACCACCACACGTGCAGGAATAATCTAGGACGAGTCTATATCAAAATCTTGCTTCGAGGAGGGATTATGATACATGGAGGTACACATTGTTTGCCCAAATTTTGATGAGGATCGCACAGCTTCTGGTGCGCCCTTCGAATGTATTGAGGGCGCTTAATGCGTGCATGATGAAAATGTATTCCTTGCATAGAAAGCTCCAGCTTGTCTGCAGCTATGCTGCGAGCATGTCGAAAAAGTGAGCAGGCTGCATGATTTCAGGCCAGCGTCTCCTTGTGGTAGCTAAATTTGTCTGTGTTCGATCACAAACAGAAACATAAAGGCGCATATATGGCCACAAAGGCCACCTCAGAGATTCAGAGGCTGACGTGTGATGATTTGGAAGATGTGGGGCCATCGCCGGCATCATATGAAGAGTACCGCCACCAGAGTGGCACAGGAGAACCCAAATTCGGGAACACAATCGCGCGTATATTACGGAAAGATGGACTGCGTGGAGTGGATGGCTTGAAAACAACATGTTCCGGTCAGCCAAATGGAAGCTGGAGAAGCAGCCGCGCAGCCCTGGCATAGTTTGCAAGTGGTGTTTGGCCCTTGGAATTAATGCGTCGCAAGGATTTATAAATCCAAGCAACATGAAGGACCATCCTGGGGATACATTGCGCGCAACGCGTGCGCGTGTTGGAGGTGTGACCCGCCAAGTTCGGAGCACCGCGCATGTTGATGTCCACGTGTCCGAGCCAAGAATTTTCACAATGCAAACGCAACCACCTTCAACATGGACTAACCATGCAAGATTTGAATCAAAAGTTTTGGATCAAACATCCCCATCATCATCATCATCATCATCATCATCATCATCATCATCATCATCATCATCATCATCCTCATCCTCATCATCATCATCATCGTCGTCGTCGTCATCATCATCATCATCATCATCATCATCGTCATCATCATCATCATCCTCAGCAGCAGCAGCAGCAAAGAGCATGCATGCCCATGGAAGTTGGTTTTGAATGCGGAATTTGTTCCAGTATTCGCTTCGGATATCAACCATCGGTAGCGTTATGGCAACTACGACAACACAGGAACTGTGCAACAAATTCGCGAAGACACAGGATGTTGTCATTCCCGATCAGAGTGCGACAACAACGTGAATTGCGAACATGGAACTCGATGGAATTGATGGAGCACTTGAGGGACTCATCTATGTGGAGTGCTCTCTGCCAAATGGATCATAATATGGTGAGGACGTTCGCACCACTTTTCCCACATGACTGGCATAGATGGACATTTCATTACATCCTTCATGCATGCCCAAACCTGTGATAACGTTTGTTTTTGAAGTTCTAGGAAACGGGCTGCTTCGGTACAGACTTTATACATGCCCACGCCAGTGATAAGGGTTTGCGTTGGAAAGTGCTAGGAAGGGACTGCTTTGGAGTAGACTTTACACATGCCGAAGTTTGGTGGAGCCTCATCCAATTCGTTCCCAAGTCGATTTCGTTGAAGATGTGTTTCTTTATTTTTTAACCCGTGTAAATAACAATGTATGTTACTTTTATCAAAGGGTCTGGCGTCAACATGAAAAATTCAAAGTGACGATCCAGGTTCATTCCCACAACAGCTTCGATCTCTCCTCTGATGTCCTCGACAAAATTTAATTTTAGGGATTTAGGGACAGGCCGTTTTTTCATCCAAACAATTCATGCCCTGCTCGGATGTTGTTAAGTTCAACATATGTTTTTTCCCACGTAAAATTTTTGCGTTCATTTTGTACGTGCCGCCAAACTAGTTGGTTTCCTCAAACCCTGCACTATTTGAGATGGTGACTGTCCCATGCCTTGGCTTTCTAGAACCGGGACCCGGGACCGATTCATCATTTGCTTTGAACCGTGGCATTTTTGGGCTTTGATTCCGGTTACATAGAGGTTTGACAAAGAGCAGGACATTATAAACAAATGCTTAAGCAGTCATTCTGCCAAAGCCAGGGTCGAAACTACAGAGATTTGGATTGTCCACATCGTTTCTCAGCTACATGGAATTGATTCCTACCATATTGCTGAAGAATCAAGTGCTTGCTGTCAAGAGTCGATGGTGTGAGATGTAGAAATCAGTGTGGATCTACCAGCTACAAGAGCTGCATTCGTCCCTGACGGCGTATTACATAGATACTATCACGCACACTTTTTTTTTTGATGGGTTTTGAGTTACAAATCTCTTTCACGATTGAAACATAGCGTAAGACGCATTTGGACGGTGATAAAGAAAGTAGTTTGCCTGCATTGGGCTGGAAGAACCGGGAAGAAATAGCAATGTCAGCGCCACAAGCTGTGAAGGCGTTACAGTCACAGTTTGAGATTGAATTGAAATGCTTGCCACTTCCATGGCTGTTTTTGGACAAAACAAGGTATTCACTGTTCATTACCATTGGCTATGCCGGGGAAAGGGCAATCCACTGCACCTTCTGTAAAATCATATGCAATGTAATTTTCTTTCAGGTTTCCAAAACACAATTTCCCCATACAGACTATTTTTAGACTTTGCAAAATGCCGGTATCCATTTTGCTCTGAAGAGCGGCGAAATTGTGCATGTCCATTTCAGCTACCTTTTGTGAACAGGTCCTCATGAGGAACTTTCCAAAGAGCTGGGTGGCTCCACAAGACCGACCGGGTCCTTGGGAAGCAAAGCGAGTGCATGTATGAAGAATCGAAGAATCACATGATGATCAAATTATCCCATATTAACGCTGTCGGGTTGATTACTTTCACATCATTCCGCGGGGCCCATCATGAGCAGGCCTGCCCACGCGCATCCAAAAGATATTGTGTCGCTTCGGGGTGCTGCTTGGTGAGCCTGAAGTCTTTGGTGGTGTCGGTGGCGATGTAACTGCCATTGCTTGTTTTGAGACATTGAATTCCGCTGAGGCCAGCCATCGTCCCACCATGCGTCCGTTTAAGTGCTAATTTTTCATGGTGTGGACCGATGAACAATTTGTACTAATACATTTTGTATTAAATTTATTTTAAACATGTATATTCACATGTACATAGACATTGTATATATTGAATTGGCACTGGAAATCCACGAGCAAAGTGCACATCCATTGGAACGTTGCGATTGCAATTCAGCGGCAGCGGGTTCTGGGAAAATCATCAAAGAATCAAACATATTCTGGGCAACTTGATCGAAGGAAGGATGTCAGCCTTATCTCACAATTTCTTGATTTGCTTGTCTCCAAAGCACGGTATTTGTTTGCTTTGTGATTGGAACACATGCGGCAGGCTGCTGTGAAAACCCTTCTCGGAGCAGACATGCGGACTGCGGCAGAGAAGCAGGACGGAGAGCTTCGCAGTGCATTCTTATATGCTCATATTGCATCATATGATTATACAATTATACTCCATTCCTGTGCTTTTCAGTGTTTCAGTTGTTTTAGCACAACTCATTCATACAGAACTTAGGCAGCTGGAAATCGAGCACCTTCGGAAAGTGAACGCTTTTGGGTAGAGATCCAGGTAACTATTCTGCAATCTTGAGGCTTTGCCGTGGCTTCAGTATTTTCTAGTCACATTGTTGCTTTGCTGAGGCAGCTGCCGTTTCTTCGAAAGCAAGGCCTTCTCAGATCCCTGTAGCACCAGAGGCCGGCTTTGACCCTTTTTAGCTGCTTTGATGCGGTGCTTTTCGTGTTTTGTTGGAGGTGCCTAGCCGCCCAGCATTTTTTGTTGTGGAGTGCACATTTGGAAGAGTGCAGAATTGAAACTTTGGGAATGCATGACCTCCTTCTCTTTCTCATGTTAGTCGGCAGCCCCTGGGCGTCGTTGAGCATTCCCAAAAAATTTCCAAAAAAACACACAGAAGCTACAAAGATAGATGATGTAATAAGACAGATGCATTTAGGGTTTGTGTTTTGGCTGCGCACCATACCACTGGTGAGGCAATTCCAGAGGAGTCATTTGTCCTAGTGCGAGGTTTTCCGGCCAGCTGGACCGAGCCGCAGGACTGATGCCTGTGGTCATGACATATCGGTAGCATTTGTATGTTTTCGATGCACCTGGACGTGAAAACGTGCAAAGAAATAGTAACAACACTTGCAGCTTGTGCTTTCTCAGTCAGTCATGGCTGAGTCGAACCTGTGCAGAGGTCAAGTATTTGTTTGTGGTCTTTGGCGGCACCTCTTCGATACGCATGGTGCCAGATGCAGAATTTGTGCGTGCAGCAAGGGTCATTCTTAAGGACGTGCTTTTCATGTTCTTCTTCCTCTGTTGCACGGTTACAGGGTATAGGGTCAGCACATGTTGCTTTCAAGCGCAAGATGCACTGTAGTCCTCACAAGGTGGTCTTCTTGACGCATTGCTCTAAGTATATTGAGTCTAATATTGAGGATGCTTTATTTCGACAATAATATGAGCATTGGGTTTGCAACAGGGAACCTAAAGTAAACTGATTATACTCATTTTGGGGTATCCTGATATTGGGAAAATTTCAAAGCCGGTATAGCTGCCCAGGTTTGGAGTACCAGTTTGGGACCAAAGACATAGATTTGGGACAACATGTTTGTTCCCAATCAGCCAGTCTTGGGATGTCTCGGGGAAATATTTAGCCAACATGGTGGTGAGTAGTGAGAACAAAAGAACCTGAGCGAATCTTTTAGAACAGAAAACAAAAAGCCCTTTGAGTTTAGTAGGATTTCGCAGGCTGTTGGCAAGGGGCCCAAGCTTTACCAAGCAAATTTGTGTATCTCAGTCCCAAATGCTGTGAAGTGGGAACTATAGACTATAATTGATGTACTGCAGGACGCTTCAGCCATGCAAAGAGCAGCTGCCTCTTTGAACGAAACCGACGTTGGAACTTGGGCAGCATGTAGCAGCACAGTCCGCCTGCGTTTACCACAAACTTCCCTGGCACATCATTATAGCTTGGAAGGCCGCGCTCATAGTGAGAACCCATGATTGCGTGAAAATACGGCAGGACTCAGGAAGGGTAGGTATCCCGCAAAGTTCACTTTTGAATATTCCTTGCTTTAGCTTTCTTTATCTCAGGAGATGGTCCCTCACTCAGATTCAGTGGGGTCAGCGAAGAGAGCCTGACATCCTTTGCAATGTGGCACCCGGTCATCACTACTCACCGCCTCGACATCTTGTTTTTTTGCATGTATGATTCTGGAAGTGAGTGTAGGTTCAGTCCAGCTGATTGTAAGGTGACATGATCCAGGAGTGTCACATTTATTGTGAATATGTTGCTGGACGACTGGAACGTGAGCGTCTTGAACAGGCTGCTTTCTGCGAGTTGGGATTACTGAGCTGATTGGGGCACAAAATGCACAACATACTTTTCACTTTCCAACACACTTTCTCCTGTTAAGTTAGCTAGTTCCTCGAGGTTGCTACAGAATTCAATCCTGACTTGTTGAGACGTCTTGGCTCGCTATGAATTAGAGTCTTGTAGGCAGCTGCTGCAGCTGCAGCTGCAGAGAAGCAGCGCCGCCGAGCAGAGAAAGAAGAGCGCCGCCGTCAGAAGGAGGACGTTTGAGTCAACATGTGGACAAGTCAGGTCAGTACAACATGTAAGGAAGGTTGGGGAAGGGCATTTGGCAACACTTCACAACCTCGTTCAAAGAATGGACAGCCAGCAATGCTTTCTTTTCGATAGAGTAGAGTCGAAAAAACGGACTACTGTATGTAAGTCACGTCTGTAATGGGACACCATCGGCGCTGCACATGTGCAGGAACGTCGTCGGAAACACGCAGAAGAGAAGGAAAGACAGAAAGAAGCAGAGGAAGAGCGCCTTAGACAGGAAGCCCTCGAGCGTCGAAGACAAGAGGAGGAGCGACTTGAACGTCTCCGCCTTGAGGCGGTTGAGGAAGAGCGTTTGCGAAAGCAGGTGGAAGAAGAAGAAGAGCAGCTTAGGAGAGAGGCAGAAGAGGCAGAAGAGGAGGAACGGATTCGCCAAGAAGAGGAGGAGGAGAAGCTGCACAGAGAGGCAGAAGAAGAAGAGCAGCGATTGCAGAAAGAAGCCGAAGAATTGCAACGCTTGAGGAGGGGGGAAGAGGAGCGCTTCACATTGCTAATTTATATGTAGACATTGAAGCAGAATTCGAGTCTAGAGTTGAGTTCCTATATCTCAATTGTGACTTTGCTCCTGCCATTGCATTCTGAGTGCTTGAGGAATTCCAGAGGAAGCGTCTTCTTGCTGAAGAGCAGGCTTCGGAGCACTACCTTGCAAAAGATTGCAAAAGAGCAGAATTCAAGTATTAAATCTATTGAAGTATAAATAAGATTGTCCCCGCATGGGCACTTGTGGCACGGTCTATTTGGAAGCTCCAGTTTTCCAGCCCGATAACTATCGCTCATGGCTTCGATTGAACAAGGCATGTTTCAAGTTGCCAGTGTACCTACGACCACCGTTTGACAGAAGTAGTTCATTCAGCCCCAATGCGGCAGTTTTCATGCTGGCTAGCAAGCTCTATTCCCTGACTAGAATGTAGCATAAGCTTCAATAGTGCCGGTACATGCACGGACCTGGAGGCACGTGCCATGCAAGAACTTGAGGAGCAGAGAGAAAGAGAACTTGAAGAGCAGAGGGAGCGAGAGAGGGAGGCGCTCGAGCAAGCCCACTAGTGCTGTCCCTTTGAATTGTTATCACTCCAGGAGGTTTTTTTTTTAATGCTGGCAAGGCTCAGACTCAGGGGCCTTTGCACCTTTACTTTCCCGGGTGGTCGGGCAAAGTGGGTACAAATAGAGTTCCGGAAATGTGAAAGTCTGAAATTGAAGATGTCATGCTGCTAAGGGTTCCTGAGTTCTGGCAGTTATGTCACGCTGAGGGTTCTGGGAAATGCACTAAAGGTTCTGGAGTTCCAGGCTGTTGCAGAGGGTTCCGGAGGAAGGAGTTCCTTCGGCAGGGTTATATGTGTAGCAAACTAAAAGGTTTTGGTTAGGCTTTTTTGGGGACGATTCACGGATGGCGGAGGCCAGTGTTGAAAGCTCCTGGTGGAGCAAGTAAACTTTCGACCTTTGGGGAGATCACCTTGTGTCTTCAGCATTCATCATCATCATCATCATCATCATCATCATCATCATCATCATTCTCATTTTGCTGCTGTGTTTTGTCAGCAGTTTGGGCATACCACCCTAGCATATAGTAGAAGCAGATCGGAGCAACTTGAGCAGAACCTAGTTACCAACGTCCTCCCTTTGTCAATGTGTGGAAGTGCAGGAAGAGGAGGAACAAAAAAGACAGGAGGCATTGGAGGAAGAACGGCTCCGAGAAATAGAAGCTCTTGAAGCTCAGGCTGAAGAGGAGCGCATCAGACTCGAGGAGGAAAGAGTTGAGGCAGCCAAAGCAGAAGCAGAAGCAGAACGCTTGCAGAAGGACCTTGCAGCTGTTTCATTGTACAAGGGCAAAGGAAAATCACATTTGAGTTGCTGACAATTTTTTGCTTTGTGACTAGATCTTTATTCTTTCCTGCTTGTTTCGATGCCCTGGAGCTACTGTTGGTCCAGAGAGCGAAGTGAAACCACTGCACCGCCTTTGCTCCAGGAGGAGGCTGCATTTGTAAGGCAAGGGGTATCAAAATGAGGAGGGTGGTACAGGTGGTTGATATTGATGTATACTGACTGCTTGAAATACAATTATCTACGGAAGTTTAGTTGGAAAGCCTCCGATGTAGGAATTTTGGTTCACCAAGAAAATACGGTAGCTGAGAGTAGAGTGGCTGAGACTCGCGTAGGTGGGACTAGAGTCTGAGATTCGTGCGTTCTCAAATCTTAGGCCTTAAGCCTTCACTTTTTGAGGATGTCTCGCAACTACTGTATGCGTTTTAGAGATAGCCGGAGCACGAAATGCGGTCCTGGAAAACAGGAAGTTTCAGGTGTCATCGCTATGCCTCTAGGATTCGATCTTTCACATCTTGCAGCCCGGAAAGTCTTGGGTTTTGCATATTTGCATCCCAAGTTTGCTCCGCGCACTGTGGTGGATGTTGCGTGCGTTGAGCTGTGCCACTGGATCACAGTAGTCACTGAGTGGTCTCATTGTGCTTTGGTAGCTTCACGCTTTGCAGTGGACGTTTTATGCATTTTGCTGTCATTTGATCACATCCTAATGAACCACATGCATCATCACACGACATCACATGACATCACATCACAAAACAGCACCAGACGGACCGGGCTGGTTCACAAAAGCTAGGTCTGGGCACGGCGCTGGTTGTTGGCCCTGTGCGCATTCTATAAGCAAAGTCTTTCTTTGGCTAATAGGTTCTTTCCAACCTGACACATCCGGCTTTGGCGTGTCATACTATTGACACATGATTATTCAGCCCTCACTACTGCTTGGTGCTCGGTACAATTGATGCAAGAGGTCCCTCCTTCACTACTTGCAATGCACAACACATCAAACAACTTAAAGGATATGATATGGTATTTTTTATTGCCAACTCGCACACCAATTCATCTCACGCCTAAGGCGCATGCTATTCCATGCTTTGCTGTAACGCGTGCTTAAATGGTCAACACCCCGGCCTTTTGAAGGCTTACCGCTATCTCTCATTGACAGGCAGAGATCGGCACGGCGGAGTCTCGATCGACGTGATCGGGCTCATGGCCATCACCGAAGAGATGCAGAGAAATCTACAAGCTTCTGGGCTTGAATTGAAACAGCTTAGAAAACTCTGGAAACTTGTGGATTTCTTTGTTATTAATTGCCCCAACCAATGTGGTTTCTGAACGTTTCCTGCACGTGGCTGATTGAACAACAGGTGCAGTTCGGCGCAAGAGGCGCCGCAGCCGTTCAAGCCGGACACGGCGGAAAGAGCGACGACGCCGGCGCCGAGAAGCATCTAGGTCTAGGTCTCGAAGCCTGTGCCTCAGTCGTGTCCCTGTACATCCCTTGACACCGAGCATCTTTCTGCAGAAAACTATATGGTCTTCGTCCTGCAAGGTCAAACCGAGCACCGCAAGCGCCGTGCCCGCAGAGGCAATAAGCATTGCGATACACAGCCTGAATTGGTCCTACACATTGGCCTTCTTAGCGGTAGGATTTTCAGAATTTCTGGAGTCATTCTGTTCTTGTCTTTAATGGAGCCTGCCAGGCCGAAGGCAGAGCTCAGAAAAAAGTCCAAAGGAACGGTCACAGGCAGCTTGCTGCGTGTGGTCCAATTGTTGCGCAAGGGTGGTCGAGAGAGTCTAGTGTTTATGTGCTTCGGAGTCTTGGGAGGAACACTTGTGTCATTGTAAGGTAGCGTGGAAGTCAGAGCATGCCTCACTAGGTTTATTCGCAAGGGGTTCCGAAAGGGGAGCGACCTCCATGGAGCACTGAACTTCGTGCCAAGGCAGTTGAGGAGCAACAGCAAGATGTTCGAGAGCCTTCTCCAGATGTCATGGTCAATGGCCAAGGGCAGCCACTCGAGCTGCCTCAAGAAAGCCAAGTGGCACCGGCTGTCCAGGCATCAGAAGCAGTCGCTGGCTCATTGATAGTTTGTTTGACCATTTCTCTTTACTTGTGAACACTGCCGCATTTGGACCTTGGACGCTGATAGAATGGAAGACGGGAAAGATGAACAAAGAAGTGAGAGAACAATCAGCAGCCAACCGTTCAAATCTCCGAGGTTGCTCCAAGCCGGCCAGCTGATGATCCCCTTGCTTCCATGGACCAGTGGCAAGGTCATTGGCCACATTCTGGAATCTATCCAGGACTTGAACAAAGCCTTTTGGATTTATGTACTGTATGTATGATTGTATATGACCCATATATACCAAGTGCATTTGGAGCAAATGTGCAGATTGCTGACGAACAAGCACGGATTCATGGCTTGAAACGAATTGAGACGAAACACCAAAGCTGCCGGACTTCCCCAAGGTTGGAGCCCTGCGCAGGCACCAGGTGTCTTTGCTAGACATCCTGACGTTCCAGGGCTGTGGCAGCCCGACCCAGGGCATGCAGCGTCCTCAATGGAGTCAACAGCAGCACCAGTGGTACCACCGCCACCACCGCCACCAGCACCACCACCAGCATCGGCACCAGCACCAGAAGCACCGGCACCAGCACCAGAAGCAGCTCCAATTCAGGAGGTGCCTCTGACTTCACCTGCTGCGCCGGAACTTGCGAAGCCTGAGGCAAAAGCATCTGCAAAGTCTCGAGGCTCGTGTGTCGAAAGTGTAGAAAAAGTGCATTTTTACTCAGAGGCTTTCGAAGGCACTGGAGTTGCTTGAGTCCTTTCCTGTGTCCCTGGCCTGCTTGCAGGAACATTTTCCATGGCATGGGGGGCTGTGCCTAGCCGCGCAGCGGCCACAGTGCCAACGCCAGTAAACTTATACCAACAGCAGCTTGTCCGGACCAGGAACCCTGTCCAACTTGCAATACATTTCGACCCTAGCGGTTCCGCGCACTCTCTGTTGAACTTGCCCCTGCGTTGTCATCATGTTGGTCGATTTTAGGATCCTTTTGACATGTTTTGACTTTTAGCTGCGGCCCACTCTTCCAGATTATTTAGTCATTCATCGCTTCCCAGGCAATTTCAGCAATGGCAGCAGCAGCAACAGCAAGTCCAGGACAAGATGCAGCAATCACTCAGACTCTCACAACTATAGTCAACTGTACGGCCGTAGCGAGAGAGAGAGAGAGAGAACTATAGTCAACCACAAAACAATGGCCACAAAGGCTTCGGGCTCCAGACTCTTTCCAATCCGGGATTGGTTTGGAAATGTAAGTAGTGAAATCTCAGGTGTGCGGTAGTTGCATTCAGAGAATGCATACCTAGCTCTATTCTTTTCCATCCGTGCCTGCGACAAGCTGGCTCAGGAGCATTACCATTTGGAGCAAGAGAGGCAGAAGAGGCTAGAAGAAGAGCTGAAGGTCGAATTGCAGCAGCAGTTGCAGCGGCGCTTTCCTCAGAGATGTTGCAGGAGCAGAAGTTCTTGCTTTTGTGTATGCCTTGTATCTACTGCCAATTACTGCCAGAATAGCAGTGACTGAGGCAGATAGAAGAGAAAGCACGGGAAGAAGAAGAGAAACGTCAACAGGAACTCGCTGAAGAGGAAAGGAGAAGACAACAGGAGAAGGAAAGAAGGGAAGCTGAAGAGCGTAGAAAAAGGGAAGCTGAAGAGCAGGTGGCCGTCGCCAGCTTTAACACGTACAGTTTTTAGGTGTTGATTTTGGGTGCAAAGCTATGCAAAGCAAACTCAGGTTGCCAAATGCTTACTAGGTAGCCGCCTTTTTGACCCTGCAACAGCTCAAACATCTATTGCCCAGGAGCGCAGGGAAGCTGAAGCAGCTGCAGCAGCAAGGCCAAGGGATGCAATCGACCAGGGCAGAGATGAAATGGAGTATTGCCATTTCTTCTTATTTTCTCTTCCTGGACACGTCGGATTTCTAGTCTGCAATTCTGCCTGTGCTTTGAGGCAGCAAGAAGAGGAGAGATCACGGCACATGCATACAAGGCAGCAGGCAGGGTGGCCTGAGTGGCCTCCGCAGCTGCCGCACTTGCAGCAGTTCCGGCCTGCCTTATATCAAACTGGTGGCCAAATGGGCCAAGCACGCCAGACGCATCAAGTCCACCCTGCCCACCACTTCGCACCAGCAGAGGTTCATCAGATGGGTCACGCCTACCCACATGGCCACCCTCAAGCTGGACATTTGCCACAGGCATACGCTCCAGGCACAGCCTCTCAGACAATCCATCTAACTGGCCACCCCATGCAGACCTCCGCGCAAGATGCCCATCAAAGGTGGGCTGGATGGCAGTGTCAAAGGTCACGTCGAGTGTTTATGCTTTTGACTGCTTTTGACTGCTTGAGTAGTAAAGTAGGAAAGGGTTTTTGCCGCTTGGCCTACATTTTCTTGCTTTGAAGGCAAACCGGTGACTTCTTGAGCTCAACTGCAGGCGTTCACTGGTGCTTGTGCAAATTTTGAGTATATACTCACGTCATGGAATGAATCCAAAAAGACATTTTATGATATTTTGATAGGTCTCAGGCGTGTCTCTGGTTCTTAGAGGCGGGGTGTGGGTTTTCCAGGCAGTGGGACGCCGTGCGCCCAAGCCAGCAAGCCAGATGCTGCTTGGATTGAAATGAATGCCCTTGATGTGCCTTTCTAGTGCGTCACTCTTCACATTTTTCCAATGAAACTGTTGAAGTGAGCCGAGGAACCAGAAGATGATGCTCCTACAGAGCCATCAGCGTCACCTCAGGCGCAATAACGAAAAGTGATTAAGTGATTGCTTAGTGGTCGAGGCAAAGAATAGATTTGACTTTGCCACAGAGGCTCCTGACAATGATGATGCTGACACAGAAGCACCCACGGAAGAGTCAGACTACGATCCCTTCGCAGGGCAGGTCGGGCGTCTACAACCTTTGCTCACTCAAACCTGCCAATCTTGAAACCTCTCGAACTTCTTATGCGACACTAGCAGAGCATCTGGGTGGACAGCAGCAATTTGAAAGCTTGCTAGACGCGAGCATTTATGATTTATACACAAATTTTACATGTCATTCGGCAGGGCAAGGAATACAACCCTTTCGCCGAAGCTGAGTCGGCAGTGAAGGAGGCCAACATGTCGATAGTCTCACCAAATGAATGCAGGTGAGCGAGAGACATGAAGTTTCAGAATTTTTCAGCCCTGCGGCTTGCAGGATGATGGCGAGGACGAGGGGGCTTTTGATTCCCTCATTGAGATGTTGAGAGCTGCCGAGAGAGGGGGTCACTCTGCACCATCCAGGCTCCAAGAGCAGATTGTCTGCCAGCTTTATTGGGGTTTCCTGGTTTCCCAAATAGGATGTCTCTGCCTGCCAGGGCCACAGAGCAATCTCAACCACAACGACGTGAAGCAAGGCCACTGGACACTGGTACCTGGGCATTTCAATAGTGTCGAGACTTCCCGCCATTAGAGCGACAACGTGATTTTGGCTTTGAAGGTTATTAGTGTAGAGGCTTGGGCTGGTTTAGATCACCTAGATTATACAGGCTCTTCCCCAATGTCATGCTGAGGCGAACAATTTGAGAAGGCAAAGCCAAAGCCCAAGACACACTATCACTTCAACCATGCGACGCAGCGGTGGGAGCCAAAGGCAGATTCACTTTCGGACTCAGAAAGTTTTGTTTGTCTTTATGTCTTTACGTTTTCTTGCTTTTCGTTTTTGTGATCTGGCTGGGTGCCAATGTGACATCTTTTTGATCGCAGGTTCTGCCGCCTTCACCCCCAAGAACTGAGCCAAGCCGCGGAAGCTTTGTCAGAATAATGTTCTGATGTTGTTGAAGTCGTTTGCATCAAAGCTTCGCAACTGACACGATCATATAAGATTCAAATACCATTTAATATTTAGAAATGTTCGATGTATGTGTTGTGTGTTCCTCTACATGCATACTGTACTACTGTACTGTATTAATATAAATTGCATCAAAAACATATTGTAAATATAAATAGTTTACAGCACAATATATTCACTCATGTAAGACTCATGTATTGGTATCTACTGTATCTACACATACGTTTTCAAATTAGAAACATCCACACATGTCTTACGTTCCCTAATGTTTCCCATTCAATGCGGTGTGATTCTTCGTGCCTGGCAGCTCCCGTATTTTGTGACGCAATTCAAGGCGATCGCTTCCGGGAGACACCAAGCTGGCGAAACGCGCAGCTGGACTCAGAGCAAAATTGCAATGAGCTGTTCCTTAAAGTAGCCACTGTGACATTTGCCATCTACTATGTTTTCGAAAAACAGTTTACCGTCTAAAGTAAGAAGCGTCGAATCTTCAGAAATTCTCATCCCTGCAGTAAAGCAGCGGTATTTTCGAATACAAACCGTGTAGGCCTCGTTCCAAAGCAATTTCTAGACGTGGTGTTCCTTTGAGTGAGGAAGCCCTCTGTCCAAAAGCAATGTTCTTCAGAAAAGTAGTATCCCGTATTTTTGAAAAGTGTTCCCAAAGTAGCGGCGTTTCTTGTATTGTTTTTAGGAGTAGTCTTTCCCTTAGCTGTCAAAGCCAAAGCCATGAAATTCTTTGGCTTTGTGCCGCCCACCCCCAGTTGTGTTGGTGGTAATCGTATTCAGAATATAAATATATAGTGCAGAAGTATTGAAGTGCCTGTCGTTGCGATGAGAAGAATTGGGCTCACTGCCAAGGCCACCATCTCCGGCACGGCAGGCACCAATCAAGCCACGGCCACAGCAAATCACTCTTTGTGCCACTTTGGCACACTTTTGCCTCAGGTTTTTCACATCGTCACATCAGATTGAAGCTGGTGTGTTTGTTCGAGGCTGGTCGTCGCGGAGTGTGAGGCAGAAGCTCGAGCCGATGCGGCTAACAGCTTCTGTAGCTTTGCGCAGGCCATCCTTTGCAATGTCGTGACTTCTCAACAGGAGATAATCAGATAGCTACTTTTTGCGACTCACGTGATTCCGGCGAGTGAAGCGTTTTGCTAAAGCCCTTTGGTGAAGCTCCTGTCAGGCCCTGGCTGTGCGCCTGGCCCTGCGCTTTGAATCACAACCCAAGGATATTTTGGTAAGTTCGGCACTCAGCTGGGAACCTGCAAAGACTTCAAGTGCAGCTTCAGGAGAATACGAAATTGTTGGTGCTACGACATAGTCCTTCGCTATGGGCAGATGTGGTTTGGATTTGCATCAGGTATGAGCGAAGCAGGGCTGCCAGCTGCAAAGGACCAGCGTTCCACGGTAAAGGCTATCATGCGGCTCTGTCATCCTGACAAGTGCATCTTGCCCAAAGAAAATCTGAACCTGAAATGATGTGGTGAACGGCCGAACTTTGAACTGTTTGGGGAATGGGATTTCTTACAAAATTGTGAAAGTGAACAGGGAACAGGCATGAACTTTACGGTAAACTTCTATCCAGGGAGTACTCAGCAGGTAAGAATTTGCTTTCAAGACTATTTCTTTCTTGAGCCTGCAAACCACACTCAGTTGAGAGGTTGCTGTAGCTTCTCAATATACATGTGCCTGGCCATGCGCAGCCTCAGAGATCCAACTGAGGCAAACATCCTGATGCAAAGCGTGCTATGCAGATCCTGGGCCCCCTGCTTTCCTAGTGGTGATGCCAACACATTCCTTTGAGTGAAGGAAAAACGAGCTTGCATTCTGGCTTTACTGTCTTTGTTATCGCTTAGTCTTCTGCAAGTGTGATCGACGAAGCCGTAGGCTTCTGTTGAAGATGTGAGATGTCCGCAACTCTCAACTCAAATGGTCCTTGTGTGCTTGGCGTTTGTTTACATACTTGTCAGCTAGTTGTAGGTATTTACTTATTGGAGAGTTTCATGTGATGCCAACTCTTCCAGCAAAGAGTTTGTCATGGGAAAGTGTGGGTTGGAAGATCTCTTGCCCAACGCCATCCCGCTGGAGAAAGATGCACCAACAGAGACAAAGGCAGGGAGCTTTCATCGTTCAGGTCTCAGTCAATCCGCAGCATCGAGGTTGAAACCATCACCGAAGCCAGGGCATTATTGGACGTGTTGGTATTGCAAATAGTGGCAGAAAGTTGCGCTATTGATGCCTCCTTGATTGCATTTCTATGTCGGGATCATGCAGTTCAATCAAATAGACAAACTTCACATGACCAAAGCTCTGCAAAATATTTATGGATAGTAATTCTGCTTCGGGTAATTCCAAAAGAGGGAAAGGTAGGCATCTTTCATAACATATTAAAACCGGCACAAAAGCAGTTTTAGGCCCTCAAATTTTGGCGTTTTCTCCCCACCATAAAAAGAAGCAACCTAAAACGAATTTGCTTTGGTCACCTACCGGAGGATCAATGCCCTTTCAATCCATCCTGTCACTAGTTGGATCTGTATTTTCATCCCGGGGTCCTGGTAAACGACGGAGACTAAAGCGTCGGAGGTAGAGAAATTGACGGCTGCACGGTTGAGTGTACTTCGAGGCTGCAGCGGCCACCAGAAGTGAACACTCTTTGTGTTGACATATTTTGCCCATGCTTACAGATGCTTAACGGTTTAACGTTCATAGCTGGCATCTATGCGTCAATGCAAATGTGCAATGGAGCTCTCTCAATACTACTGACAACTGTTCCTTAGAGACTGAATTCAGAGAGTTCGGAGGCTTTTCACGGTTGACAAACATCCAGCAACTCAATTATATGGGTATACCGCGGTATACTCCAAAGCTATTTGCCATCAACGTAGCCATTTTTGCTCAAGTGATCCCTTGCCATCTTTTGCAGGTTACCTGCTCAGTTTAGCATGTTGCACAAGTGTAGGTTTGTAGTGACAATTTTGAGCATGGCCTTGACCGGTTATTGCAGGTTCTTTCGCGGTCATGGAAAAAGAGAAGGCCGCACTCGGGCTCTTTACATATGGAAAGTAAGACATGGGCTCATGACTTGTCAACTCTTTCCGGGAAAAAGACCGACGCACAAGCGCATGCTTTGTTTATAGACCGTTAACTCGACACTTTATCCTGGCTCAAATTGAAAGCTAGTTTCGATCGGTGTTGAATTGTGAAAATGTCTTACGAAATTATGCCGTGTTCCATTTCCTCTACACAATGAGAGGGGTGAACCCCTCTACAAAACAGTTTTTGAAATAGAGGGTGCAACTTTTTGTTTTCTACATGATTGGCTGTCCAGGTGGAACACTTCATTTTGTCTTTGAGAATTAATTGTGTTCTGGTCGAATGCAGTTTTTTGATTTGCTAGTCTGTTTTCATGTTATGTTTGAAGATGTGTTGTAAGCACCCTGGATTACGATTTTCAAGCAGCATCTGATTCTCTCATTTGTGAGGGTATTTGGTGGTTTCTCTAGGAAACAAGAATTGTAGTAGAAGTAACTTCTACAAAATCGCAATCCTAACACAGCCACTTAAAGGGGTCCCAGACAAGATTTGTCAACAAAGATTTTTGAGTTTATAGGGCAATTTGGTTGGATTCTCCATGATCAGCCATTTAGTAGTAGGAAGTAGCTTCTTTACAGAATCACCATCATGCCATCGTACAGTATCCATAGGAAATGAAGATGCGTCCATTCCTGTTCCACATTTACACATTTGTTTCTTACACCTTCATGTCGGAGGTACCTTAGGCCGTCATTTTCATTTTCTAGTGTTCATTATGACGCTGATGTCACAAAACCTGTTGATTTTCTAGACGCCTTCAAGGAGCATTTGGGCCGAAGGTTTTGCACGTTTGTGATTTTCTGGAGGGGCGCACTTAGGTTTCAAAATCGTCGGTATATAATCAAAACCCTACCTCGTCAATGGAATGGTGTACTGTATGCAAAATTGCTCGTTGAAATATACCTTCATTTGGACTGTGTGGCAACGTGAGCAGCCGGGCTGGCTGCTGCAGTCGAAGTAGTGAGTAGTGTACGTTTGAAGCTCATGGTGGCCTTGTGTTGCAGATGCCTTAGTTCTTGCATGGTCAGGCTTTAGGAAGCACGCCACCATGGATGAATGCAGCGGAAGACATGGGCGTGTCTCGGTGGTATTGTAGAGGTTCAGGTAAAGTCTGCAAGGACGGATAAAGCAACGTGGGCAGCGTTTTTCCTCTCAACATGGCTGCTGCCATGACACACTCTGAACTGAAGATCAAGAACCCACCCTACTTTTTTTGGTTTATTTTTTCAAAAGTCTCTATGGACTATAGATGTAAATATAACTTCAGATTTTGAATATGAATAGAGATAACTGAGACAACTATGTTATATATATACACGCATTTTGCTGGTTGCGATTCGCATAAAGAGTTCTTGGTTGTCGTGTCGTGGGGTTGTTTTGGTTATAGCTCCATACTGTAGTTGTTTGCTCCTTGTGATGGTGACGATTTCATACTTTGAGGTCACCTTTGCGCCTGCTGAGCAGCCTCCTTGGTTGCTTGCAGCAGTCGAGCAAGGCATATATAGTTGGACTGGTGCAACTTCAACAATATAATGTAGTGCGGATATATATATATATACACATATCATACATATGTTATATGTTGACAAATTAAATGTATACTGTACATTATCAGGGATTGCACCTCACCCAACCCTGCAATATGTAGCCTCACAGGAATCATCCCTGGTCCCTATTTTTCTTCGACTGTTGCAGTTGTGGGCCAGGCGTCAGTGACACCTCTGACGATCTAGCAAGAGACCAATAGTCAGTACAAGCGAGAACATCTTTACAAAGGATGGCTGTCCATTTCCTTCATAAGTATTCGGGGTTACTAGGAGGTGTGCTGCAATTTATCTTTAAGCACTTATTGCAGGCGTCGTGTTCTACGATCCGGAGGGCAGATGCTTGGCTTGAGAGACGTGAAGTCCAGGGTGCAGGTTTCACCGGTGAAGCCCGAGATCAGAATGAAAAGATCATAAAACGAATTTGTAAGCTTCAGGTTTCTGAGGGATTTACACATACCCAGATCTGCATATCTTCATGTATGCGGCGCGCGGCCTTGGTTTGGAGGCTCAAGGCAGAGATAGACCACAGCTGCCTTAGTTGCCATGTCTGTATTTACGGTAGCGTACTTGAATCTCTTTATCTTTCTTGCTACTGCCCCCGGTGCTGCCGCCGTGAACCTCTTCGGCACGCGTGCCCTATCTGACAAGGCAAGGGAGAAGCTGGAGCATGAGGCTCGGAAAGTCTTTTTTGCGGAAAGATGCAGAACAGGATGAATTTTCATGTAGGTTTTGCATAGTCGTGTGGGTTTTGCCACAGCCACCCGACACTACCGCAGATCCAATGGGGCCCTTTGGGCAATGTGGTATCTTCAGCAGCCGACACTGTGACAAACATTGCAGAATCGGCAGTGACCAACGCTGCAGAATCGGTAGCCCGCAGCTCAGGAAGGATAGGTTTGTCTGATTCGTATCGTGTATGTCTAGCCATGGGTAGCTATAGAAGCATATCGCATATCTAGATGTATATACACCGCACATTTTCTTTCAAAGTTGTCCCAATGTTCTGTTTTTAGCACTCCCGGAGGTGGCATGAGCAAGAGGGGGAAAAGATTCCATTAGTTCTGCACCAGTCCAAGGCTGGCGCGATGGTACCCAGCATGGCTAAAGCTCTTTTAGGTGCATTCATGAAGTGAATTCCACATGGGATTTCAAATTGCGCGATGGCAGTGGTGGCTTATTGCGTCTTGGCAGTGTGTCGTATTGGCAGCAGGAGACATGGCTGTGGACAACTTCGACCTGCCACCTCCAAGCAAAAGTATGGTCAACCAGCAGGCCGCTGTTTTGCCACAAACCTACAGGCAAACTAGGCAAAACGAATTCACAGGACTTTTGGAGTGGGAACTTGGAGCTCGATGGGACTGGTGAATCTGCTGTGCTTCTCTGGCCCAGAAGTGGCTGTGAAGGTCATCGTTTGCATCGTTGCCATTGTTGTTGCCGTCTCCCTGGGTCTCCTTTTGGATAAGCTGCTGGGTCAGAAGAGACTTATGTTCTCAATTGATATCTTATGATTATGATTATGATGAGCTGTTTGAGGTTGTGTTCTGAGCTGTCTCTGAGGTGCCGGATATTGTTTTTTTTCATTCTGTCATTTGTTTTTCTTGTCCGCAGTGAGTGTTCTTGCAACACATACTGTATCTGCCTGCGGGCGGAGGGTCGCTTGTGACCGCAATTTTTGGTCGCTTGTGACCGAAATTTTTGGTCGCTTGTGACCGCAGGAACTGTTGCGGTGTCACTTTTCGTGGCAGGCGCAATATTTGGTCATGTTGGAGTGTCACTTTTCGTGGCAAGCGCATTGTTTGGTG
>DF242297.1:0-36525 GCA_000507305.1 Breviolum minutum Mf 1.05b.01 | reverse complement strand
GCTAGGGTGTGTGCAAGTGCAAGGTACGTGATCATCCCACCCCACCCCACCCACCCCACCCACCCAGGCCAAGCGATTCCAATTTTTGGTCGCAAGTGACCGCAGATTGTGGTCGCAAGTGACCGCATGCATTTTTGGGTTTTGTTGGCCCTGTCAGCGAAAGTCACTTTTTGTGGTCGTAAGTGACCGCACTTTGTGGTCACAAGTGACCCAAATCCCGTTTTTTTGTTTATGGTCGCAAGTGACCGGATTCTATGGTCGCAAGTGACCGCCATGCCTCTGCGGGATGGCCAGATAGGATGCTTCATGATGCTCCTCATTAAGTGGTATGCCCTGGCAAGCAAATCATGTCAGGTGGCATGCAACTATCCGAGGTTCATGCCACCACCTAAATCTTCAACAAGACCCTCTTACCTTTGCATATCAACTTTGCTTGGAAGCTACGCTCTTCTGATTCCAGGCTCTCACCGCTGCAGAGATATATAGATTCGATTGCTTCGCGAAAGCAGATCTCTTTAGTTGTTTGACATTGTCGCTGGAGGTCTGATCAGCACACTTTTTCAATTCCTTCTGGGTGTGGAGATCCTTGGGGCAAAGGTAATTTTCACGCAGGCAGGGCATCTGATTTGGAGAATTTCATTGAGGAATTTTTGAATTTAAGCTCTACTGGATTGTACTTATTTGTGACATCGAGTGACTTGACCTGGGGCCCAAAGGAGGATGACAACTACTCCGCCATTGTGGAGTCAACAGTTGGTCTTGTGCATCTTCTCTTCAAGACTGGTGGCTGGATCGGAGCTTTCCTGCGACTTGGCAAAGCAAGCGGTTTTTTCGGTTTGTTGAGCATGGAGGATAGAATGCATTGTCCAGAAACTAGACTCTGGATGTCAGATATCCAGAAAGCATACAGGGTACTGGTGATGTGAATGCATGCCCTTAGGTGACCTTGTCTCCAAGAGATGTTGGGCGTGCTGGGAGTGATTTATCAAGAGTGAAGTTGATACACACACACAGGCATGCATCCTGTACACATGTATATATGTACTTTCCAATGTACGCCTGAACCTTTTGCACCATCAAAACGGTTGCTACATTATATCAACTATTATGTGTATACTGTATATATATGTATATACACATACACTTACCTCAAGTAGCAAATAATGCTATGTAATTGACGTATCAAGTTGCAAGACTTTGACATGTCCAGGCAAGTTTGTTTCACTTGCTTTGTGCTCTGTATCACTAAAATTAGTATCATATTCACATTTCTTGGTGCCAGCCGCTGCGCACACTTTCTCTTCGTCTCTGAGACTTTTCTCCAAAACTCTTCTCTGACACGTCTCCAAAGCAGCCTTCTTCACCAACAAGTCTCTAGAATCTCTGCTGCCACTGGCCCCAGCGCTGTCAACACTCCACTCTCTCTCTAGTGCTTTTCTGGCCACATGAAACCAGTGGCTTTTTGCCGCAGTTTCGCTACCGTGAGGAGCTTGCTTGAATCATAATATTTGCTTGCATCACAAGACTCACATCACTCTTCTTCAGTGAGTTTGCCGAGGTTGATCCTGTACTCAATGCTGGTGCCTGCTGTGAAGATAGCTGCTCTCCTGGTGGGAGAGATGTGGCGCGAGAATTCAGACCCACGGAAGGTGCACGTAGCCAAGCAACTGATTGAGGCGGCCTGGCTCTTGCTGTAATGGCAACCGCAGCAGGTGCATGCTTGTTGTTTGTTTGCTTGTTTGTTTGCTTGCTTGCTTGCTTACTTGCTTGCGTGCTTGAGTTTGTTTGTTTGCTTGCATTTGTTTGTTTGTTTGTTTGTTTGTTTGTTTGTTTGTTTGCTTGCACTTGTTTGCTTGCTTGCTTGCTTGCTTGCGTTTGTTTGTTTGCTGGAAGACTAGATGGGAGACAAGACTATATAGACAGAAGACAAGAGGCGGACCAGGCATCCCAGACCAGTAGGAAGAAAGCCAAGAAGGGGGACACAGCATCACAGATCAGGTGGGAGAGACAACATGGGACAAGATGGGAGACAAGCCCAGGGAGGCAGGCACAGCATCCAAGGAAGACACGCTGGGACAATCCCAAGAAGGCGGACACACTAAGGAAGCATTGAGAACCACCAAAGTAAACTTTTTGGGGAAAAAGGTCAAAATTTCATGTGCGTTTTCTGCAACTCTTTGGGGTCTACAGTGGTGCAATTTTGAGTGTGATACTAAATCTTAGCAGGTAGTCTTCAGGAAGGCATGCAGATGTGTGGTATTTCATGCAATGAAAGTCCTTCCCCGTCCAGAAGGACTCAAGGAATGTAGTAGGTTGGTGCGTTCCCTTGAGCGTGCTGGATAGTCTAGACACTCTATCACCGGCATCAAGTTGATCATCATTGGTCTTGAGGTGGTTCAGATGATTAGTAAGTGGGCGTGCCCAGACATGTTTGCCTACATCCTTCTCCTGTCCCTTTGGTAGCAAACTAGGCAAGCAATTTATGCAGTCAGACCCAGGCTGAACACCATTATTCTCGGGGTTTGATGATGCATAACACATGCACCTGTCGCAAAGGTACCTCTTTCGTCATTTGAATGGTGCTGGTGGCATTGTTGCCGCACCTGCCCAGCTTGGAATTGGTGTCATGGCCACAGAGCGCGACAGGTTTGGGAGTGAAATTTGAGTGAAACAGATAGACTCTGATAGACTGCCCGGAAGAGCTGCATGGCAGAACGTGAAGATTTGAAACGACTCGGCTTTGCTTCCAAGGACGCCAGGTTGATTTGCAAAGATAGGGAGGGAGCACGTGCATGATCCCCAATGGCGTCTACACCCTTTTGTTACAAGAGTGTGCCTTCCACCCAAATACACATATCTATAGAGCAAATTGTTCACCTTGAACTGCTGGGAAATGTTTTCAGGTTTTGCTTGCTTCAGCATTTTCTGTGTCTGCTCTACCTTCTCTACTCTCATGGTGCAGGTGCATTTGCCAAGCAATCCCCTTTGTTGAAGTGATGTGTAGAGTCTAGAGATTGAGAGGAAGACTTCATTTGCGCGTGGTGAGAGAACATTGATGGAATGGAGTGCTCGGAAGTTTGCTTGAGCAACAGCAAATCAGTTGTGCAAGAGGTCTCTGACTTCCAGGGTCCAAAAAGTGTCCACCCCAGCTTTTTGTTACTTTTCAACTTGGTGTCAAAGCTTTGCTGCTCTGGCGGTGCATGAGCAGGTTCCTGTGACCGCGGAGGAGATCGATGATGGGAGACGCCCGTGGGTGCTGCGCACATTTGGCACGGAGTCTCTTTTTGGAGTGGTAGCAGTGGCCTTTATTCTGTGTCTTAACTTCATTGGAGAATATCAGAATCAGCTACGCCATGTTGGAACTTGCAACTGTCCGAATGATTCCCGACCACTATCATAAGTTTATCAAATTCGCAGCCGCAGTGTGATTGCTATGCCGTGTCCAGTAGGACTTGGGCAGGGAGGACGGGTTGCTTTAGCGCCCATCGGTGACCACAGGGGCCACAGGATTCATGCGTTGTCCAAGGTTCATGCTTGTATTTGCTCTCGGTATGTTCACACCAACGATGGCCATGTTTTTGGACTCGGGCCTTTTGCTCAAGCTACTCGCTTGCAAATTGCTCCTCTTCGCCCCCCCGCCCCTAGGTGTGACACTAGGCACTGTGGCCTAGACATTTTACCAAAAAGATGCTCAGAACTGCCTTGGCTAGGCCAACAGGGCCGTTACCAGCCTCGCTCAAGCCGCTGGTGGACTCATTGCATATTGAGGACCTGGTGAATGCGGAGGTTTTCGGACTGCATTGGGACAGGGAAGAGTTCCAGAAACGATGGCAATCTTCACAAACTGGAGGATTCAGACAGGGATATGGAGCAGAGTCGGAGCAGCATTGGTTGCTTAGTTAAGGTGACCATTGCTGGAGCCACGCGAGCTCTTATGGCCTACATTGCAACTGGCGAGCTTAATGATATCTTTGCTGCTTGGTTGCACTCGTCTGGAAACATAGTGGCAATAAATCAGAAAGAATTTTGCCACTTGTCTTGCGCAGGCCTTCGCCATAGACATGCATACTGCATACATGCTATTCGGATCTCGTTCCTTGCAAGGCCGTGCTTATGCTTGCTATCTTTGTGATCACTCTGCCGATTGCACCTTGTATTTGGACAGATGCGAAGGATGCTCCACTGACATCTTGGCACATCGGAAAGACACTGAAAGTCTTGCAATTTCAAAACCTGTGAGAGGGCAAGAAGAATCGGATGAAGTCTTCCCTTTGTTGCTCCTCGAGCCATCTCTATTCAATTCAAGTGTCTCTGAGGTAAACATGCTTTGTCTTCTCCTAGCGTCCTGGAAGATGTCAGACCCGGAAGCTGCATGGAGGACACCCAGCGCATCAAATTTTCAGAAAAGCCACAAAGTTTTTTTTGAAGATATTGCCACGGCCAAATTTGATGTGAAGTTTAACTCATGCGTAGTTACGTAGTTTAGTCACGGAACACATTGGCCAAAGCTTCACTGAAAAACTTGCTTTGTTGTGTGCCAGGTTCATCAAAGTCTCCAGGGTTTTGAAGCACATTGAGATGCTGGATGTTGCGATTATGGGCATCATTGTGGTCACCTGTGCTGGCACCGCTTATCACAAGCAAGGCAGGACGAGGACCCTGTGTGGTCTGTTTGTACAAGGTTTTGTACAATGGGATTCTGACTGCCAAATGCCCTCCCAAAAACTGGGAAAAACTAGTCTTTAGCCATTGATATATACTGTATATATATATATTCTTTGAATGGCCCCGACTTTCAAGTAGACACATTTTCCTGTGAATCCTCTATTGGTTTGAGTTTCTTGGAGGGACACCTCGTCCATTTCAAAAACACATCCCAATTTCTTGGACACCAAGCTAGTTCTATGGGGGTACTTGTGACCAAGAGTCCCCAAGGTGTATTGTTCAGTGTTATGATGGGCCTCTGGGTCCTCTTGCTCGCGGAGATCTTGCACTATGTGCTTCATTATCAAGTTGCCTGGTTTGATCGGAATGCGAGTCAAAATAAGTTTGAGCAGCTAATGAATCTGATGAGAGCTGTTTCATCTTTTTCATCACTTTTATTTCATGAGTTACCTGGCTACTGGCAAGGTGCATGGTGCTTACGCACACTTGTCGCGGGCTAAAGCTTAGAACCGAAAACCAGCCAATATCAAACAGCCAGAACACACAATGAGAGCGGATGAATGCGTCCAGTTGGATAGGATAGTCTCACTGGATACTGAGTGAATGGGCCAGTGAAAAAGCATCTATCTGCATCTGGTGTTGCAATGTAATTGGCAACGTTCTGCTATGTCAATCGTTCACGCGATTTTTCTTCAATGAAGCTGAGCAAGAGAGATATGAGAGAAGAGCTGTGCAGGATTTGTCGTGAACCTTGTGTGAAGTGGAAGGGACACGAAGTGACTTAGTGTTTTGAACATCTAGGCTTTTTTCATGTTTTTCATGACTTTTTAAAATCACAAAATGCCTCGATGCATCGATCATCGAGTTTTTTTTTGAAGGGATTTTCACAGGATTTTCGTCGCATTGTTTTTTCGTCCGGTTTTCTCGGATAAGGAGAGATCGAAGTGCCCGCGAGCCAAGTCCCCGCCTTCAACGAAGCCCTCAGCAAGGCACGGCGCAAAGGATGGGACATGAGACAACATGGATCAACAAAGGGTCAACAAATGTCACTGAGTCTGAGTTTCTTTTGTGAGAATTCGGTCCTTTTCGATGTCTCCGAAAACTCCGAAGGTGCGAGATTTCGAGGAGACCTGGCAGAGCACCTCAGGCACTTGTTGCAAGCAACAAGTGGGGAGACACCCTTCATCATTCAGGATTTGGAAACAACTGCGAATGTTGCACATTCAAAAGACTATGAAAAGAGCAGGTTTTAATGCATCAGGTGTTCCTACCATGGCTTCTGGCAGAAGCAGTAGAACTTAGCAACGCTCAATTGAAATGGACAATGGACGTGGATTATTTTGTGCCTTCTCATATCATGTGAGGGCATGTGCATACACTGGTGATGGTGCATGAGTGACATGACGCAACCTTGGCAGCCAGGTTGCTCCTATCAAAGTCCAGGAAAGCAAGAAACAGAGAAAGCAGAGGCACGATGTAGAAGATCTTCCGGATTTGTTTTGGTCATTGGGGCTATTGATGGGTTGTTTTTACATGTTTTTACCAAACCTTGGGGTTTTTGGTGGTGTGCTGAGAGGTGGAGGGTGCCACGGCCGAGTCTGCATCCTCGCAGCGACGGGATTTGACCCTCGAGCATTTCTCACGTGTTGGGTTGAGCAGACTTAGATTTGTTAGATTTTCAGAAACCGCTTCTTTTTGACATGACTTGCAGCCATCCAAGGAAGGCTTTCGTGCAGAAAATCTACTTTCAGCTTTTGCGAGAAGGCCCCCTGCCACTGACTTGCCGTCAGGGTGAAAGCTGTGAAAGCTGAACTGTCAATATTTTGTGGCTCTTTGGCCGTCTTTGGCAGGCATTGAGCCAAATGAAGCAGCGGCACAAGCCATCCTTCAGGCACTTGTCACTTGTCACCTTTGAGTGACTAAACTCACCCAAACTGCAGGCATAGATTGCAGAGATTCACGCAGTTAAGGCATTCTCAACTCTCAATCTTTGAGGCGGCAGGCCAGCAAGGACAGCAAGATGGACAGCAGGTGCAATACCTTGCGCCTGCACCTCTGGGTGGCCAGCAGACTCTTGGCCACTTTCGTCTCTTCTCTCTTCTCCTAGCTCTTTTCTCCATTTGCCAGGAATGTCTTTTTCTAAGTTCATTGCTTACCTTTCATTCCACGATGACAAATTCTCCACCCTATTCCAAATTGAGCAAAAACCTCTGACCTTTCTCTCTGGCCGAACGGGATGACTTGCCAAGGAGTTGTGGCTTGAGTGCCTCTGGAAAGCAAGGGCAAACAGGAAAGGAAGTGACGGAAACTCGGCAACAATAAGGCTCAAGTTTTCAATGTCGATGTGGAGTGGCGGATTGTGCATGTGCTTTTGTTATATAGATTTTATTCTTTTGGGTGGTGCCTGACTTTGTATGCCACCTGTGTTTTGTGAGTCTTGTCTCAGCCCTTGGGCCTTCGAAACTCAGGTGTCTGCCTGAACCCCGAAAAGCGAGGCCAAACTTAGGCTGCACTCACAGTCACCCACAATCACCTGCACGACCGCCTTGCTGCCTTGTTGCAAAGCAGATGGGTAGCATTGGCATTCGCATGTTCAGATGGCTTCCGCACCCTGAAGTCTTTGTTGACCCTTGAGCATCTTGAGCACTTTCAACTCGGTTTTTTCGCATAGCTCAAGGGGAATTCGGAGCTTTCTGCGGCAGTCGGCAAGCTCGTGAAGCTTCTGGGCCTGATCTCTGGATGCTCAATCTTTTGGCACGGAAATGCACCATGCCGTTCGGTGTCATTCATGAATCTTTTTATGCGCGTTCTTCTTGCATCTTCTTGCACATGCACAAATTATATAGTACAATTTGTTCTTACGAACACATGTTGCATACATGAGTTGCATTTGCAAATCGTTCCAGTTCGATGCGAGTCAAAAAAGCGACGGTGCTTTTCCGAAGCCCATGCAGCTGTAGCATGCTGATGCCATGCACAGCTAACTGGCAGAGACAGGCAGACAGGACAAGCACAGCGCCGAACAGCCCTGCCAAAAGATGAAATCCTGCACCAACTTGCACTGGAGGGTTTACTTGACAATTGGCTTCTTGTTACTTATTTTTCCAATCTGTAGATTGATGAATATATATGGGGGGAACAGATGGGAGTATATTGAGGGCAGTTTGGCAATGGACGTCACAGGAGTGCCTCATCTACGGAGTCCTAAGTCCGTCTTGTCTGAGTCAGGCTTGGATTGCAGCCCATGCTGCCGGACTTCGTCTCGTCAACGAGTACAGTCAGGCAAGACGGCCATTGAAGCTACTCGCATAGACTTCATGCATGCCAGCCATCTTTGTCTATTGCGCCACACCTGCATCGACCGCAGCCAACAACAATTTCGACCGAAGGTGAATGTCAAAGAGTCATCCCACATTTGTGACTCAGTAGTCAGTTCATACAAGTGAAGGCCCTAAATGCCAAACAATCACACCACCGTGCCAGAACTGAGAAGTGCAACAGGTTGATGACAATCTTGACATCCGACTCTTTCCGTTTAGCATGAAGAAAACAACGCTGCACCTAATATCATGGGTTCAGTTGCGCAAGTCAATTTCAACAAACAACTTAAGGGAGCCACAACTGTTTGCAAAGCGAAGTCTTCCATGGCCACCCCAGGCACACAGTGATTCCGGTTCCGTCAAGGGAGTTTTGTCATGCTAGTTGAGGCACAGGAGCCCATGGTTTGGTGCGTTAAACTTTAAACTTTGTTGTCTCGAGTCCCAATGATTCTTTCCATCCTTTCCATTAGGCTCAACTCTTTCTCGTAGAGTCCTCTTGCTGTGCCAGTCCCTGAACTTCCTTTGCTGGCGGCTTTGGCGCGGAAGCGTCAGGCCAAAAGTCAGGAGGCGGGCGGCGGGGTATTGCATTGATTTGCGTTTTCTCTTTTTTTGGTGATGACAATGCAAGAAGTGAGCATGCACAGCCCGCAAGTGTTTCGGAGTGATTGATGTGTACTCTTGCGAACATGCCACGCTCAACTAAACTCTTTTGCCGTAGTCTGGTGAGTCTATACAGAAGCTGATGCCCCTTCATGAGTTGGGACTGGTGTCGACCGAGCACGCAATGTGTCACGTAGGATGTACTCGTAATTCCTTGGCTTGTTGAGAACTTTTCTGACTGTCCCTGTCTCCGACCAGCCTTGGAAGGGAAGTGAAGGAAAGACAGGGAAAAGCAAAGAGGTAAAGGCGGTAAAGGAGACGAGCGAGCCCAAAAGGCGGCATGGTTGCACATTTGCAACATTACAGTGGTGCTAAATTCAGCATGGACATTTCTTGCATTTACCCTTGTACTAGGAAGCCGAAGAAAGTGTTGAAATCAAAGACTCTTGGACGCGGAAAGTTGGCTGAATAAATCGACGAAGCCCTCCTGGTGAAAACAGTGGGCACTGGTGTGTCCCTCCAATTAGATCTTGCTACTCAAATTTGCATGCAATCTTTGCGTATCATTATGGAGGGACATCCATGGCCATGGCGGCCACATTGCAGCCAATGTATGGAGACGACGTATAATTTCGATGTGCGGTGTGCAATGCACGTTCCTGTGGTACCTGTAGTGTTCATTCTGAAATATTCCATGTCTATACTACTATACAACTGATATTTGATGATGTGTGAGGGTTCGTGCTTTTGATCACCATCTTGTGTTTCCATGGCTAAGCATGCCAGTGCAGCTTGTCTGCCTTAGCAGGCTTGACCAGTTTTTTTTCTTGTATGTGCTTGTGTCAGTGTGTGTTGTCACTTTCAAACCCCAGATTTTGGCTCAAGTTCAGCGCTTATCTACGAAGAGAAGACAGCCACATTCAAAAACATGGTGCGCAAGATTGTCAATAAGGGTGACTTGCTCTGATTCCAAGGGAAGACTCACAGGTCTGAGGAAGGAAGTGAGGCTTGGGTTGACCTTGCTGAAAGCACTTGGCCAGGCTTGACCAAGCCAAGTTCCTCAAAGCCAGCTAGAATGACAATCATGAAGGGCCCAGCCAGCATAGCTTTCCTTTTAGACCACTGAAAATAGAAATCCTACTGTATACAATCCTATCAGGTCCCATCATTTGCGTATTTGCGTATTTCATTTGGTAGATCCTTATGTACTTCACTGGATCTCAATGGTGAAGCCACTCCAAACGGCATTGCCGTTTGGTTAGCTTCCAAGGTGATGCCTCTCCGCGCGTGACCTCGGACTCCACGGACTATGCTTCTGACAGCTCTGAACCGTCAACGAAGGACACAGTCAGACACACTGCAATAAACTGAAAGGAAGATATATAATAATATATATCTTCTTCTCACAATTTATATTTGTGAAATTTGTGTGACGGTGTTTGTCTAAAACCAATTTATGAATCCAGCTTGGTCAAATTCGCTGACAAGTTAGGGAGTTGCCGACCTCACGGTTTCTTGACAAAAGATTGAATCATTGCTTCGTTTGAGAGCAAGGCATTTCTGCCTTTTGCTGCTTTTTGGGAGTCTCTGATTGACACCAAGTTTGGGTCGGTTTTGCCTGCTGGGAGGAGATTGTTACCAAGCCTACTGTGTACGACCCAAACCTGTGGTACATCCATGGCAACAGCTATGACCTGCAGCTTGGAAGAAACTTAACTCCCATGCCACCATGCCTATACAGAGATGCAAGTGTAACAAACAGAGATGTTCATTGTTGATACGATGCAAACTTATTTTCTAGCCTCGCCCGGCGAACTAATTTAACTCGGCGTCATTAAAATTGCTTTTGCCAGCAGGGGCATGTCGGTCGAGATTAGCTTCACATTCCAGGCATGAGTTTGTTGACAAACACCCTGGCGGACGCATGGCAATCTTGACAGGCCACTGGGATTGAGGGTTTGGTTCCTGATCTCCTGGTCGTCCTTAGTAAGCCTTGCTGAATATGTGGAATTTGGATAGCGAACATCGCACGATTCTGCAGATTTTTGGTGCCCACAAATTCAATTGGCAGACATTGTTGAGGTCGTGGCCGCGACTGCACCGCTCTTTTCGAATCGTGGGAGCCTATGATTGTTGAACAGCCGCATTGAAGGATCGATCGATAGGATTCTGCAATTGGGAATGATTCTGTCTCAGACATCTTTCAAGCGCATTCAAACGCATCCCTCGTGTGCAGTTGGAAGCAGGGGAAAGGGTGGACATTGATCGTCAATACGGCAATACGACTTGATTGGTTTGATCAGGTATCACCCTTGGAATGACAAGCACCGCAAGGTTCTCAAGGCGTACGGTGAGGCACCTCCCCCACCAGATCCGTTCTACGAGGAGATCAAGGCATCGAGAGCTTCGTTTTTTGACTTTTTCATGTTCGTTTTCCAATCATCGCGTGCCTCAGGCCGGCATTCGTGAAGCCTTTCCAGAAGGCTGCGGCAGCACTAAAATGCGTCTGCATGCCAAGATTGCACCTTGTTGGCAAGTATGATGCAAATTACTCTGTACGATCAAGACTGGACATGCAAAGCCTCGTGTAGACCAACATCATAGCAAGCGGGGCCGGAATTACATGGAATTACTTTCTCCAGATGTACTTGTCAAAATCCCAAGCTTCCATGTGGGCGCCAAGGGGCTTGCTGCAGCATGGACTTTCATGACCCTTGACAGCCTTGGTGTTTGGGTTCTTGCGGTGGAATTTGGATTTTCGTCGTGCCACCCGTGCCAGTGGTACCTTTGAACCTTTGTGGATCACATTCTGTTGGACATTCCTGGATGTTTGGCTTTCAGGATGCTTTTGCATGGTTGCCAAGGATGTGGCTCTTTTTTGTTGTCGCCACTCCACTCTCCAGCTACTGGGTGGCAGAGCTGCCTTGGTTGGTGAGGTTTGTAGTTGCAGCACTTTTTGACAGTGAAGTTTTCCTGAGTGAGAGGAGGAGGGACGTGTAGACAAAGGATTGAAACAGGCCTTCCCATGATTGTTTTCGAAGTGCTGCGCACCTTCTGAGAGCATTGCGAAAGTCTGGGAACCATAAGCCGATGTCTTCAAATGCACTGATCTCTTTGCAGCAAGGCTTGCTTGCTGGGTGTTTTGTGGCAACAGTGGCCACTCGCCTTTCCCATGAGGGTGGGCATTGGCAGATCAGTCGCCAGGACTGAAACACTCTTTGTTCCGTTGCTTTGTATAATAGCATCATGTCTGCTTGAGCCCGTTGTCCAAACAAGCGGCGACTTGCTCACAATGCTTCGTTGATAGGTGTGTATGTTCCATGTCTGCCCATTCTTTTCTTGACGCCAAAGCCACTTTGCCGCTTTGCTTTCTCCAGGAGTGGGTGAACCGCCTCGGTCTCTTCCTTGGTTTTTTCATTGCTGGCCCATCGCTGTCAGAGCCTCGTGGTCCAGCAAGTTCTCTATTTGTGCAGAATTTGTGGGATTGAATTGGATTGAATTGGATTGAATTGGTGGATTCTCCATCTTTTTTCTGTGCAGGTGCTGGTACTATCAGCATGTGGTCAGCCACCATGTCAGCACCAACCAGGACAATGACGCAGAAAAGGATGTAGATGTGGTACCTTGGCCAAGCACTTCGGAGACAGCTTGAGGCACATCATCTCCAGGGCTTTGACCACGGCAGTCATGAAATAAGAAAGAAGTAGAGAAAGTGCGAGAGAAGCGAGTTTTCCTGAAGGTTTCTCCTCAGGGAAGGTTCCTGTTAGTTTCTTGTCGTTCAAGCTTCGGCATGCATTCCAGACCAAGGAGTACATTTGGCTCGCTGACAAGCTTCCTGGTTGGTTGAAGGCCTGCTTCAAAGTAATGAAAAACGATTGGATGGACAAGGACAGGGATATATAGCATTGTGTAAATTATAGGTATTCCTTTCGGTGTGGAAAATTAAATATCGGAATAAGATCATGCTGCGCGTGAAGAAAGTGGACAAGTAGAAAGTGTCCAGAGGCCAATAATTTTGGCTGGCAGGTGTTGTCACTGCCTGGAATCTTCATTGGCGCAGTTGTTGAGATTGGGGTGAAACGTTTCTCGACTTCAACACTCACAGTTTGACCTAACAGGTTGAGAAAGTAGTATTGCAAAGTTTGCAAAGTTTGACACGTGTGCAATGAATACACACACACATATGTATATATATACACATATTTGTATCACTATACGCATATATTATATCTATCTATCTATGTATTCTATCTATGTATTTATTAATTTATTAATTTATGTATTTGTTTGTTTACCATCAAAAACATTCGGATTCAGTACTGAGGCATGATTGTGGACCTGCTGATTCGTGGACATGCTTCTTGGAAGCAGATAGCTGCAATAGCTATCCTGCAGTGACGTAGCTGGGGAGGCGTGAGAGGAGAATACCCTGGGATGTGTTGGCACACTTGAAAGGCATACAAGTTAGTTTAAGCAACAGTCTGGGTGAGGACCCTGGCTTGTGTGACTTGTGTGCAAAGAGTGATGTTTGGTGTGGGCCAAGGTTGGTGGGCACAAGGTTGACTACCGTGGCTTGGCAATCACCAAGTGAAATCCAACAAGTCAACCCCGGGGCTCTTCAGTTGAAGAAAAAAAGATAGGAGGAAAGCGGAATGACTTCAGCTTACTTCAGGCTTGGGTGGGATCCTCATTGAGATTCCATTGTGGTGCTTCCTCCACTACATGTTTGGTGCCTCACCTGCAACTTCCAAAACACTCATGCATATATAGGCATGGTAGATGTAGAAATTGTAGATTAATTATCTATTCGTAGGAGCTAATGTATTTGCGTTCTTGGCGCGCTAGCTTCGCCAACCAGCTCTGGGCTGGTCCAGCCATCCAAGGACCTTCAATGCTTTGCTACTTGTAGCTTGGCAGCTAAAAAATCTGTGAAACGGCATCAATCTGAGCAACCCTCTCGCGATTCCCTTTGCGGGTTGTTGTTCTTTTTTGGTTTGGTGTGGTTTCGCTTCGCTCTTGGTGTTGGGGGTGCGGCGGTGTTGACAGTGTTGGTGTTTGGTAATTCTTGTTGTCGCTGTGGTGGATGTGCCTCCGCAAAGTCTAGCTTTTGCTATGGCAATGTGGCAACCAAGGTGCATGTGGCTCACTGCCGGCGCAATCTTTGTTCCATGCTCTCAAGTTGCCCACGTGATCTTGTACCCGGACTCTGGCAAGTCACTTATTTGGCACTTGATGGGGCTATAGACTATTCCAAAGGGGACTTGATTTCATTTTGCTTTCATCAGAATCATCTTTGCTTTGATTAAAATCCATTCGTGTGGATCCTTGGCCAAAGATTTGTTGCCGTGAAGCCAAAGCTTTTACAGTATTGTCAGTAAGGCACGATTCTTGGGCGAAGATGCAAATTGCAGAGAGCGTGGACTTTGCCAGTGAGTCTGAATTCTGGTAGCCTGGTAGCCACAGTTTGATCTTGCGCTCAGTTATGGAACAAGTCATGGGGGACACGTTGTAATTTCAAATTCATGAGCACAGAACTCGCAAGCAATTTGGACAGTCCCAGGTTCCACGCTGCCTTCGGCCTCACTACACAAATCGAGCATCACTTGTTCCCTAGTATCGGCTACATGGATGCAAGCAGAACTGACCAAAAACTTGAAGTTTTATTTGACGCCCCACGTTCTGTACTATCATCAGTCTCCTCTGACTCATCTCTGCATATCTCTGCTTCTTTGTCTTTGCAACGAGGACATCATTGCTATGACACATGCAGGAAGATCACTCGCAAGGTTTGCGCCAAGCACGGAGTGTGGCTCGGCTAGTTGAAGCCCCATGGTACCCCGTGGTGCCTATCTGTTTTTGTGAAAACTAAACAAAAAATGTTATGCAAAGTAAAGACAGAACACCTATTGAATCTATTGTTACCTGTTTACCTGTTGCCTTTGTTGCTTTGCAAAGGCATCATTCAGATGTTTCTGCCTCGACTGCCTTTGGGCTTTGGCCTCGGAACATAGCCAGCTTCGAGCACTCCAGACACATTTTGACACACTAAGCTTTTTTTGGTGCTCAAAATGTCGAATTCGGGACTTCACTCATCCTGCAGGCACCTCAAGACTAGTTCGCATAATTTGCCAGTGTTTGCTAGAGGCTAGAGGTTGGACAAGGTCTAGCATGACCAGATCAAAGAGGAATTCTAGATTTGATCAACGCATCGGGATGTGCTAGTGTTAACATGTTTAACAGAAATCACCTGCTGTCGAACCATGGAACAAATCCTGCTTCCATTTTGCCCAGTGCTTTGTGGACACGACTGGTGGCTGCAACTCCGGCAGCGCTGCTCATGTGAGCTGATCCAGTCTAGAGGCGCAGGACTGACCTGAGGTGTAAGTCAAACCTAAGCAACGCTAAAAGGAGCGTGAACACTTGAACACCTTTTGAACACTTGCAGTCCGAATTCTTCAGTCCCGAGGGACATTTGACTTGTTTCAACTCTCGACATACAGGCACCTGGCATGACCCCACGTGGAGTCGAATGCGCTGAAATTACTTAGCACAATACGTTTTACCATTGGACATTCTGTCCGCAGCCTGCGCAGGCCCCTAGGCAGTCAGCAAGACAAAGCATTGCTGCTTGGACTGAACTTTTGAACGGGAGACCGTCAGAAGTTCAGTCATTCTCGCCAGTGGGGCCTGAAATCCAGTTTGCATGGGGAAGGTTTGCAGCAGTATTCCAGCCAAGTGAATTAAGTGCTGTGCCATGCCATTCTGAACAAAACTGTCACTGTGGAAATCCTCGCAAACCTTCCTCGCGGGCTTTGCAGCGCAATCGTTTTTCATTGCCAGTCCCGCAAGGACTTGAAGAGCCAAGGAACATTGTCATGAAACTTGATGACACTTCAACGAATAGTTTGAGCTGCCTAGGCAGCTTTCGTGAAAGCGATGCATGAAGACTGCAGACTAGACAAATACTTTTGTGCAGAGAATCTCTCCTGTTATCAGCAGCATCACTACTGCAGCGGTTTGGATTCTACGATATTTATCGATATCTATATTGAAGTCCAGTCCAGCTACTTATGTCAGGATGGTTGCGGCACCCAACTGAGCTGCTTGAGCTTGACGTTGGAGGTGGTAGAATTTGATATTCTTTTATTTCCTGGCATTCAAGTCCGCGAGCCATGGCAAGATTATAGGGCCACGGATTCACTGGTTGGAGGTTTAAAGTTTGGAAAGGTGATCGCAGTGCAAACAGTAAAAGGAGAGGTGCTGTACCTCAAAAGGTGTTCAGAGGCCCCTTTCTCCATCGGGACAGTTGATCTGAAAGGACACTGTCTTTCTTGCCCGCAAGTGAGAGAATGCTCTCATTGTTTTGACCATGCTGATTTTGGCATGTACGGCTGCTTCCCGGACCAGTACGGGACAGAGCCGCCAGGCTGTGAGTTTTTCTCAAGGGAGGCTGTCTCAGGAAAAGACGAGACTGGAGCCTCACATCTCAAAGGCTTCTCGGCGCTCCTGCGCCTCAGTTCTCACTCCCACAGCTTCTTTCGCAAAGAAGCGAGTCATGTAGAGTTTCTAGTGACGCGGGCAAAAAAAGCACAGCTCCCAGACCTTCCAGACCTTCGATGGTTTTGATGGGAACTGTAACCTACAGAGAGTAAACAGCACCATTGTGGAAAGCGTCGTTCTTGCTGAACGGCTTGTTCGTGGGACTGAGAGGGACTTCAAGTCTAAGTCTGTTGGGCAAACACTTAATCAGACCGCAGACCATTCTTTGTTGCGAAGTGTTTCTGTTCAGACATGTTTGTACCGCTTAGGAAGGGAGCTCCGCAAGAAGTGTCTTCTTCCCGACCGGTGGCCCCACCTGCTGGCACTGCCTCAAGAGTGGGGGCCAAGGTAAGATGGCAACACGGGGTTGGCTTAGGATTCACCATGTTTCACTGATTCCCAGCACTACTTGGTGTAGTGATGTATTGACGTGTTTCTATTGAGCATACAGGAATACATAGGTGTGTTTAGCATCGGTGCCTTTTTTGCTTTTGTTTGTTTTGTTGGACCCTTTTTGGCAGACGTCTTGATGCTATTTCTCGTAACGTCCTCATCGACACGATTTTCGATTCCTCGAAGAGTCTTGAAGAATCTTTCTGCAAGACGGAGTTAAGACAGAAAGCTTCCACGTTGCTGACGCTTTGCTAAGATTGAATTTATGATTCGCTTGCTGCTTCTTTTTGGCAAACCTACTGACTGCCCACTTCCCACTTCGGTTTTGAATCAGCCAGAAGCAATCGCAAAAACTTGACTCGCAATCCATGTTTCTGCCGAAAAGCACATCCAATCTAATAGACAGAAGTCTGGCCAGTAGTGAAAGCAAATGAAGGACCAAATGAATCCAACTTGAATTTGATCATTGCATCATGTGCCGCCTGCAGGTGGCTTCTATGCGTGCTCGTGATCCACGTTTTGATGATACCAGTGGTTCATTTGACATGGACGGATTCACGTGTCTCGGCCTTGAGTGTGTTCAGAGTCTTATTGGCTGCGTGTGACTGAAAGCTATTGACTTTCCCAACCAAATGCAGGTTGTAAAATGGAGCTGACTGAATTCTGATTTTCCCTTTGCAAAACCACTCTGTCAGGAAAGCTTATGCATTCTTGGAGGAGTGCCCACCTACAGAACAGTGCCAACAAATCAGGACATGAAGTTGTTCTTGAGATTGCTGCTTCTGACGTCCTTGTCGTGTTCCCAATACTTATTTAGATGGGCCGTGTCCAGTGTTTCATGTGCCTGGAACGCTAGCAGCTGCCTTACATTCTGAAGGTACCGTGCAGACGAACTGGAGAAGCTAAAGGAAGCCAAGAAAAGAGTGCAGACAAGACTGAAGAAACAGAAGCGACAGGATACGGGCCATTTGTGCTGCGTTAGCTGTGTGTTTGATGTGATTTGTGCGATGCTTCAGGTTTGTTTAGATTTTGCGTGCAATCGGCATTCGGTGCCTCAGAACAGGACCAAGAGCTTGTAGAGACCGAGGCTGAGCTCAATAGGGAGACACTCGGCAGTGATCAAAGTATCTGCAATTCCATGTCCAAACTATGGCAAGAAATGGCGCAGTAAGTACTTCAAGTACGAGAGTTTGTCACAGAATTATAGTTTTGTCTCTATGTTCCATTGAGCCTTAGGATCAAGCAACGCGTTCAGCAGGACAAGCAGAGGAGTGCAAGGGGATTCTTCCAAGAACTTGCCCTCGGATCTGCGTAGGTCACACGCATGCGCCTGTCATAGTGTGCCGTTGCCAGGAAGCATTTTGGCAAGCTCCGCGCGGCTGAGAAAAGCCTTAAGTCTGAAGAGCGACAAAAGGTGAAGACCACTGGCAAGGCAACCCTCACCACTCTTGCTTTGATATCAGCAGCGTAGCACTTGCTGGATGCTGTTTTGATAACTCAAGAGCCTTGATCAGTGTTGGCTCCCCTCAAGAGTTGGGTTGAAGGGATTCGAAGTGGGTGGTTCAGAGCTATGGTTGATACGGAAGCTTAAAAGGTTATTGGCGTTTGAAGTTTGGATATGGATATGATGTGACTGTTTCCAGGTGCCGTTCTTTCACGGTCGGAAGGAAGCACGGAAGCTCATGGCCAAACGGGAGAAGGACTGGCATGTGGCATGCAACCAGCAAATCTAGGCAAAATTTGGTGTGTAGCATCAAAAGTTTTAATTCTGAATTCTGTGATTGCTGTGTTTTTCTCCATTTTGAGCTATTCATGGATCCAGGACAAAAAAGGTACCTCAGTGCGAGACAAGGCAGAGGACGGATTCTACTCTCACTACTTTGCCTCGTGTAAGCGGAGAGAAAAACAGCATTTACTGTGCATGCATTTACTGCATTTGCATGTTGCAACGCGGTGCGCTTCGGATGCTTTGCTGGGTTTGATTTCAACCTGGTTGATGCGGCGATTCCACTTTCTCTAAAGCCAGGAGCGACGAGAACAAAAGCGGGCTGCAAAAGAGAAGAAGTTGCTTCCCAATCGACGCTCCAGAGAATGAACCTCATCGAGCAACATCCCAGAAAAGTGCAAGCACATTTTCAATTATTACAGCTGCTGCAGTTTTGGTTGCCCTCCCCGAAAAAGACTCAAGAGCCTGTGTGGTCAAGCTGGAGCCTTGTATTTTCAAAAACTGTTTCACCTGAGAAGATGAGACAAGCGTATCACACCTTGAAAAGGCAAAATGCGAAGTCCTGCAGCATTGGCATTGGTGCAAGCATGCAGGGCATGGTGAATTCGTAGGGCGACTGGAGAAGCGGAGAAGTTGCACGGCCATTTTTTTTCTTTGCCGCATCGGCGAGGCCTCTCGAAGCGGAAGCCCAAAGACGCGGGTGTTTTTGAGGACCGCTTTGCTATCATCCCTCAACGTACCACGCACATGGCAGTTGGGAGACCCAGATGAGCCCATGACAAAGCATCAGGCACATTCTACACTCTGCACTGAGTAAATCTAGAGTGCAATTCCGTTTGACCCTGCGGCTCATTTCCAGTGAATCTATTGATTTGCCAAGTTTGCAGAAGAATTTGTTGGTGACAAACTTTCAATTCACAATTTAAAGTTTTGCTACTGACAATCTGGATCTGTCCCCATGTTTAAACAATTGCATTTCCATTCTGCATACTACATTTACATACATTTACATTGTCATGCATTGTCTACTTGGGAAGTCCGCCTGTGTTTTTGGCTCTCAGCAAGTCGAGCTTTCGGACTCCCCTCCTAGCGCGGCCCTGGCATTTTAAGAAGGTTCAGCATCTTCGAACCCGCTTCAGTTCAAGGAGTTCTAACGTGGCCACAACTCGGTGGGGCTTTGCTGGTGCCTGCACGTTCTTGCAATGTTGGAATGGGACGTTGACCCCCTCTAGGATGTCTACAGGACTACTACACCAAGACCAGAACAGCGTCCGTGCATACACCAGAGACCTTTTATGCTAGCAAACTTTTGCAGCCCCAGATTTTACACACGAGGCGTTTTGAACCGGAAGCTTTTTACACCACTAGTGTTTTACACAAAAGACTTTGCAACACCCTTTTTTGCACCGGAAGCCTTAACACCAGAAGCTTTTAACACCACGTATATTTACACCACAAGGCTTTACACCACAACTTTTCATGGCAGAAAACTTTTTGCACCAGAACACCAAGCAGCTTTTGGTCCCGAATCTCTTCTACACCAGAAGCCTTAAACACTAGATCTCTTTGCAGTAGAAGCCTTTCAAACCAGAAGCCTACCAAACGCGTTTTTCACCCCACGACAAACTCTTTGCACCACTCTTTGTTTGAAAAACATTTCATTTTGTGCTCGGCTATCTCTCGAAAACATGTATTACAAGTCACAATCTACTGCACCCTGTTATGCTTCAGAAGCCTGTAAGAGTGCCCTTCTGGGTAAGTGTGGCAGTGACTGTGTGCTGTGTGGCAATGCCTACCTGATAATGTATGAATGTGTGAAGACTGCATGTCATTGAAAGCAAAATCAACAAAAAGCAGGGAGCCAAATGGCTGGGACAACGTGGTTTCTTGACAACTGCTACTGCTGCCACTGCTACTATGCTTCGCTGCTGCTACAGGCATCCTGCCGTTCGGCAGACCTAATTTTCAGTTGCGACGTGCATTTTGCATCGAGAAACACAGCATTTCAATTTCATGCTCTCACTATCTCTCAAAATTTCTTTTCTTCGAGACTTCCCTAAAAAATTGGAGCTTGAAGAATTGAAAATGATGCAGTTCTGCAAGATGCCCTCGAAAAGTTGAGAACTTGTAGAAGTGAACATGAGCAATTCTTCGAGACTTCCTCCAAAAATGAAACGTTCGAAGCGAGGCAATTCTGTGACTGACCCAAGCATGATCGGAGCGTGAACTCGTCATCCGCAATCTGCCACTCGGCAGACCCTGCTTTCCCGCTAAGAAGACGTTATTAGTACAGCATCTGTCATCGTCCTCCTCCTCCTCCTCCTCATCATCATCATCATCATCATCATCATCGTCATCCTTATCGTTATCGCCATCAGCATCGTCATCATCATTCTCATCATCAGCACTCTGTCAAAACACATTCTTGCACCACGAACCTCAAGCAGCACAATGCAAATTGGAAATTGAATGAAAAGAGCAGATTTTCGTGCTGCGACCATCTCGAAAAAACGAATTTAATTTCGTGCTTCAAGGTTCTTCGAGTCTTGTCTTCAAAAAATGGAGCTAGAAGAATTAAAAGTGAAACTATTCTGCGACACTTCCTCCATGCCAGGTCGCCCATGGATCGGCCCCCCGCTTGGGGAGAGGCCTGCAGATCGAGTTTGTCCATATTACCCATCAGCTTTAAAGACCGGAAGAGCACTAGAGAGATCATGAGAAACTTTGTCAAATCATTTGATTCAAATCTGTATCAAGGTCCTGTTTGTAGCCAGCGGCCTAATATGCGTATGTATACATATACACACACATATTCATACGCTGCATACAGTGCACCAGGTGATTCAAAGTGACCTTTTTATCCCTAGTTGGAGGTCACTTAAGCTTTGAAAGGGTCACTTAACCATCCCAAAAAGAACAACAATCATCAACAATCAGGTATATATACAAATATTTGATTACATACGCAAATAATATTAATGTATGGATATTCATGTTTATACACACATGTAGAACCACAATGCACACATGTTACAAGTTATATTCATGATTAAAAACATTTATTACAACATGATATACAGTACTATGTACATATAATTATATGTAAATAGTAAAGAGTGCATTGGTACAGCTCAAGCTTGCACTGCACAGGACGAAGAGGTAGCTCGACCAGAAGATGCACCTTTGCCTGCTGAGGCGACGGGTGGACTCAGAAGACACGAAAAGTAGCAGTCCTTTGAATTCCTGCCTCAGGTGGTTACAAGGCGCAAAAAGAAGGTGGGAGATGCTGAGAATGTCTCAAGAAGCTTGAGCATGATATGATTCTGTGAAGCATTGAACAGCACACAGCACCCAAAGAGCAACTACAGCCAAGAAGATGTCATGAATGCCAGGTGACCAAAGAAGAAGAGGTCAAAGAGCAGGAGGAATATGTGACAATGTCGTGCCTCCTCTGAAATGAGACCACTGGCTCACCGGCACTGTCCTTTCCAAACATTTTCTATCAATGACATGCTGACATGCTTGACTTGGAACTGCCCTGTGATTCTGCAGGTGGGAAGAGATTTTCCCCAAAAAACCCATGGATCGCCTTCGGTGGCTTTATAAAGCCTGCAAGGCGAGTGCCGGGTCTGGCGGGTCCTCGTTTCTTTGCACGACTTGTTTCTTACGCGCAGGCAGCCAAGGAGGGTCGAATAAAGCCAAAACCTCTTTACGATGTTGTAACTTGGCAGCAGCGCTGTGAGTCGAGCAGTCTACAGCTACAGGCTTGCAGAATTCAATTCAGTCAGACACGAGAATGGAGCACTGACGAACCAACAGTGTCTCCAAACTGGAAGCATCGCTCATCCATTGGATGCGCATTCAAAGGTTGCACACCGGAGATTCATTGAAGGCCTCAAGGCAGGATTCTCAAATTGTCGCAGGTGCCCTCTTCCAAGATTTTTGACAGCCTGGGATCCCGTAGTCGACACTTGTAGATACTGTATATAGTTGAAACATACCTAGATAGTATGTATCCATAGATTTGTTTATGTATAGCCTTGCACCTTGCGTGCCATTTGATGTATGATAAAAACCAGCTTGACCGGAACAAGCGAACAGTTGCGCCTCTGCGAGGGCAGTATTGCCACAGATTGCTTGAACTTGATTCGCGGCCACATCCATCTCTTCAGCCCAAAGCAGCAGAAGCAGCTCCTTGTTGCAATGCATGGTGCAATTCCAGTACCTTTTCCCTCAGATGAAGCAGTGCATTTGATTTACACGCACACACACAGATCATATATATATATATATATGTATCTATATATATATACATATGTATATCTTTTTAAACATGTGCTGTACTACATGTTATCAATGTATCTTCTGCGCTTCGAATACTTTACTGGTCTGACTGTTTGGTTTGTGGTGCTGATGTATTTTTTCTCCTCCTCTCATCCATGATAGAATTCTGCTCTAGACTCTATCCTCGTCCCATCCAAGGCTGCAGTCTGACAACTTTGAGCTCTTTCGGAAGTATGCGCCAATCAGTGTTGTGCACCTAGCTTTGGAAGGTCTGTGGTTCCAATACTAAAACTCAGCACTTTGAAGGCGGACCGGTACTGGATGGTGCTCGGACAACGTTAAGCCGTATCCATTTTTCCAAACGCATCAGTTTCCTTGTGCGAGACTCTCGTAGGTTCGCATAATGTAGTAGTTGTGCCTTTGCGGTTCTACATACGTTCCAATGATCAACTGTATGCTGTTGTTGAAGGGCTTGGATAGGACAGGAAGGAGCCCTTTTCCGCTGTGGCCTGCGTCGATGGACCTTCAATTGAACAATTATTTATTTTTGGTGCAAATGATGAGCTTGAGGTCTTAGACTCGGATGATGACGAGGATACAGCTCCACCACTGCCTCCACCTCCTGAAGTGGTGGTTGAAATGAAGGACTGCGCGGCGATGATCGCAAAGATCATAGAGCTAATGCTCAGTCATTCTTTGTGGCCGTATTTTCTGACGGCCGCTGTCAGCTTGCACTGACTTTTTTTGCTTACTGTTCAACTGTTCACTTCTCGTGGCTCTTTGGCTCAGACTGGTCTCTTAAAGTCCACCTCGCTGTGAACGACTTCCAAAGGAAGCTGAAAACCAGAGGTGTGTCTAATACCATTGCGCGTTTAAACGTGTGATATAGTTCCATCAGTGCCATTTCACACCGAAGCACTCTGTACTGGATCAGGCACCCCTAAGTGGGATGTTGCGATGTGCAGTGGGCAGAAGTCGGCAAGGCCCCAGTGTTCCAGGATCAAAGCACATCAAACGGGCCAAAGGACGCTGCAATGAGCATGACATGGATGACATGGTTAGGATGGGATCCGACTCGGGCAAGTTCAGCTACCTGATTTGCGATGCTAGATCAGGTGGTCTTGTCATTCAACATGCCAGCAGTGAGTTTGAAGACATCTTCGGATGCGATGTGTCCGAATGTAGCGGAAGAAAGGCAAGTGATGTGCTAGCGACTGCCTTATCACCCAGAACCTTGAATGAGGTGATTGCAGCCAGAGGTCTGACCACAGAGCAAGGAAATGATGCAATCAAAAGGATGTCAAAAGCAGTGGAGCAAACACTTTCCAATCGGACTGGTGAGTTGCAACCATCCTTGCTGGTCAGTGTGAAGAAAAGTGGGGAGCTTTTCGCATGTGAAATGGCATGGTGCATGAAACGGCATCCTGTCTTGGGATGGTCCTACCATGTAGGACTGCAGAGAGACATCTCTCGAGACATATCTCCAGGAGAGCTACTAGAAGCAGCCTGCGACAACCTGTCATACCAAGAAATCTATCGAAAGTGGAACAGCAAGGCTTCATCCCAAGGCATGACACTCCTCTCTGACAAAATGGACTCATACGGAGACAGCTTTGATGCAGTTGCTGAAAAAGTTTGGAAAGATGAACTTTGCAAAGGACTCAAGCCTAAAGAGTCCAGCAGAAGAGCTGAAGCAGACACCACCTCAATCTGGAGCCGAAGCACGGCTTCGACTCTGGCAAGCAGAAAGGATACCAACTCCGTTGACTCAGGCAAAGAAAAGGGTGCAAGGAGCAATCTGCCACATCATTTTGGGGCCCTTCTGATGCCTACAGAGTCTGAGATGGAGAAAACAACAGAGCATGCGGATGAGGACACCTTTCCGCAAAATGATCTAGATAACCTAGATACGAAGGACATACAGTCAGTACAGTCAGCGCAGTCAGTACAGTCAGCTGAGTATCAGAGAAGCTCAGATGGGTTTGAGTCGATCTCCGACTGCGAGTGGCAGGACTACAATGCACCGAGCTTGGCAGACTCCAACCTTGATCCCTTCAGTGCTTTTGGAGTGACAGATCCAATTCAGCACGTGTCCAAGAGTGGCCTGTGCCACTTGAAAACCCCAGTTGTCATTGCAGCACCGACAGTAGAAGGCTACCCCATAGCGCTCAGAAGCACTGGCTTTGATCATCTAACCGTTTCAAAAGATGTCAGGAAAGGGAGTGACTTCCGAGAAGTTTTGCAGCCCTCGTGCCCTAGAGCCTTGCATGAATGGAAAGTCTTTTGCGAGACTGTGCTTACCGGAGACTTCTGGCAAACAGAAGGCAAGGCTTTACTTGGGGATTTAGAGTTGCCACTTACTCCAGGGGAATTGGCCTTCGTGCGCTTGAGCAAACGGCAGTCCGCACAGTGCTTGGTGTATGCCAAGCAGGTGGATCTAGATGACTGCCCCTTCCTACTCGCTCTTTGCTCCGAGTTGTCAAGTGAAGGCGATGATGCGAGTAGTGTCAAAAACGAATTCGATAGACTTAGCACGGAAATGGACCACGTTGTCAGTCAACTCGCATGTGACTTCTTCTACCTAGCCCCTATGCGCCGGCAGAACATTCTGGCCTAGAGGCACCCAGTTCACAGGGAGAAGTCAGAAGCGGGAAAAGTCGCGTGAAACAGCAAGCCCATGGCTAGATTCGCTTTGCATCTATTAAATAGTTCTGCTCAAAGCAACAATCAGCACATTATTTGGCAAGTCGCTTGTTTGAAAGAAAGGTTCTTGATTCAATCAATGATCAATCTCCAGGACAAGAAAAAGAAGAAGGGTGACATCAGGAAGCGCGAAGAAGATGAGGTGGAAGGATTTAGCGACGATGATACTGAGATGAAAAAAGTGCCTTGGACTTCAAGCAAGCAAGATAGAATCCAGGCAACTGATGGTAGGAGAGGTTTATATGCTGTGTTTCTATGTGGTTCTTGTGCGTAGCGGCTAGCACTGTTCTGAATAAAGGCATAGCTTCCCCACTGCCAATGCCATGAATATGTGCTGGAAGAAGAGTTGAAATAGTTTGCAGGTTTGAACATGATTGAACTGATTCTGCAGATTCTGCAATCTCCACTCTCGACCGCTGGTACCATGCATGCTCAATCATGCTCATAGCCTACTCATAGGTTTCCTGGTCCTAGCACTTGTGCCCTATGTTTAGCTGATGGTAGCTGATGGTAGCTAACGGTAGCTCTTGGTAGCTATTGGCTATCAGGCATCGGACCCGCAGTACGGAATCTGTATGATGCGCACTGTTCGCCCTTGCCAAACTACCACTATGCTGTCACAGTGCCATTGCATTCACCTTATTTGATAACCCTCCTTTCGCGGCAGAAATGGGAGCAGCCTCAGTGATGTGCAATGGGAAGGGTTCGATGACAGTTGGACCCGGACTCAGCCTCTGTCGTCTCAGGCACGAATTCTTGCAAAGGGCGTGGAGCGAAGGATCGACCCAGCCGATGGCCAGGCCAGAACACTGTGCAAGCATGGCCCCGGGTACGTGGAAAAAAGGAACATCTACTGCTTTAAAAATATGATTATCTACATAAATATGTATATATACTGTACATATACTCTATATATATATGTATATATATATATGTATGTATATTGTTTGTTGGAATTAGTTTTTATGCTGCAATTGGACACATAGGCACACACACAATCACGCTCGGCTCACATACATATGTATATATATATTTAATATTTATATATACACATGTATACATACATAGTATAAACATATTTAATCAATAAATATTTAACAGTACAGTACATTCACGATTCTTTCCAAACTCCTGAATGCCTTTTAATTTCAACATGCACATGTGACGCGCAGCACCTACTACTCTCACTTGTTTCTGCGGACGTCAGAAGATGCATACCAAAGACGTACAGACCTACATTATCACACGGCCCAGCCAAACAATACGGCTCGCCTTGCTTTCGGAAGATCAACGTCGAGGTCATGGTGATGAACCATCATTCATATTGGCATCTGGATGTTTACAAATATATAATATGTCTGTAAAACTTTTAATTCTTCGTAGATTACACATACTTGTTAGTTCACATGCACCCGTTTAATTCACATGCACCCGTCAAGATTTTGATTTGTGATGGGTGAATAGCTTCTGCTTGGGACCGCAGACACAATGGCAGCGCATAAGAGGGACCGCTGACACATTGGCACAGAAAGGACACGTGGGGTCATTTCTATGAATGCTTCTCATGGAGGCGTAAAGCCAAATCTTCATTTTGTCCGTCCATGTTGCAAAAGGCCTACACTATGGAAGAGTTCATTCAAGAATATGGTGGTTCCTTGGCGAAGACAGTAACTCAGTAGGCTATCCTTGATGAAGCTTGCTTTTGGTTTGATTTAAGGCAGTGGTGACAAGCCGCCAGTGGAGTGGGACAATGCCAGGCATACCTCGTTGCTTTGGCAGAAGAATAGCTCTCATTCGAAAGAAAGTGCCGATTGAGCAGTCGAACAGAGAAAGAATTAAAAGGACAGGTCGGACAAATGCGAGAAGGTTGGCCAATTGGCACAGCGGAAGGTGTTCCTGCGATTTCAGTTTTTTGTCTACCCGGGCAGTGCAAATTTCTCCAAAGTTGACGAACTTAAGTTGACGAATCCGCGTTTGACCTGTATTCAGTTGCACTTTTTGCGCTAAGGTTTGTCTACAAGGAGTGAGGCCATGGCCAGTGCCCATCAAGTGGCCCTACTGCAAAGACCTCTCAGATGCCTACGTATGCAATGTGAAAATATGCCGTGCTCGGGCTTCAGTTTTTGCTCAGAAGCTTCTTTTTGCAAAATCTGAGTCTTGACCTTGGCTCGATGCTGGAGTAGGTTGCGACAAGAGTTGAGAAAAAGTATGGAATAGATCTTTTGAGCATATACATATAGATATATTATATATATAAAAATATATTATTTGAGAACTACTGTGTCAAGGGATCGCAGTATCTATGGTATGCACACTAATTAAGGATATGTCCGGGTATCTATGGTATGCAGTCCCATCAACGAACACTTTGTGGAAGGATTGTGAAGATATTGGGATACATGGGTTACGACGGCTACCATCCTGCACTCCAACTCTTTTCTTCTATTGCCCAACTGATTTGCCACCGTGTCATTCGCAGGGGAATGGTGTAAAAGATTGATAGCTTTTCACCTCGAACAAAGGACGGACACTGGAACCAAAGATACGTAATGGGCAGAGGTCACCACCAATGCAAAGTTTCGTTTTGTTCATGATCATTCCATGGCCAGTTAAGAACGCTTTCCCGGACAATGGCGGCACATGTTCGGCTTGCTAGGCGCCGTGCACAGCATGCCGCAGCATTGAGCCGGTCCGCGCAGGTTGAGAATTTGATGCACTGCCAGCCTGTTAAAAGACTGGATATTGATTTGGCCACTCCTCAACTCCTTTCCAGGAGGAAGGACAAGCCAAGCAGTTTGGAGAAGAGACCGGTCTCTAGGGGTCAGGCTTTCAAAGAGGCGGAGCTGTTGCTTTCTTCCGCTGATCAAGTGGAGGTGAAGAGCGATTTTCGGACACTTTGCCGCCGTTTGCGCAAATTGCCCCTCCGACAATTGGGACCATCATTGCCAATGTTGCATGCCCAGATCCTAGAACGGGCTCCAATGGCTGTCTCGCATTTCTGGTCATCAGTTTCAAGGCGAGTCCTGGTGAACTCTGCCGACTTTCCTTTGCTTCCCTTGGCTTATGCACTTCCTGAGCTGCAGCGCACCGGGCATCTTGCGAAGGTCTCCTCCCTCGGAAAACTGGTTCGAGGCCTTGCCCGACAAGCCGCCTTAGTCTTCAATGGCAAGAGCAATGGCAACGAGGGGGATGAACTGGCTTTCCGTGCTTTGCTTCCCTTGCTGAATCTAAGTTTCAAAAGGTGGCATTTGTGTATCCTACAAATTGCTAATTATTGAAACAACTACCATGTTCTACCTATCAATGTAGACTTCCTTGTTCGTCTTTATTCTACAAGGTGATTACTGTATTTTCTTTTGGTTTAGTTGGCCGTGGATTCTGAATTGGATCAGGAAATGCTGTCAAGTCCTCCATTTGCAGCTAGCACTTTCCAAGCCGCGGGCAGAAGGATGCTGGGCGGGTCGTTTGCATCGAATGCTGACGCGAGGATTGCCTCTGGTCCTTGCCAAGGCCCCGCCAGGCCTTGTGATTCCTTGGCTAGAATTCTATGCGCAAAATGGCTTGGTGGATCATGAGCATTTGAGTGTGTGGGAGGCAGCAGGGGAGAATCTTAGAGATGCGTTTCTGTCCCACGAGGACGAACACAGATTGTTGAAGTTCCAAGATCAAGTTCCATTGTGGATAGCAGAGTGTTTGCCACAAGCAGCCCCAAGAATTGATGATCTTGCAACATTAAGAGCTGAAGAATTCAACGGAGCAGCTGTTGATAGAGACTCACTTCATGGTCTCACAGACTTGACTCTTGCTGAGTTTCCAGCTCCCTCTTCTGACTCTGCTTTGTCCCCACCGATGTATCAAAAGTCTCCGCCGGTCCCTGTTCTGTGGCATACCTCGCCCGAAAACTATCAGAGAGGCCTATCACGGTTGGGAGCCAGGCAGCTCGTGCTAGCTTTGCGCTACGCGGCCGTAGATGGTGCTGGAACATTGACAACTGGCGCTCAGATGGCAGAGGACTTCCCTGCACGGAAGGCAATGTTAGACTTGGCGACGGGAATCTGGCCCAAGAGGCACCGAAGCCGCAGCAGAGCTGAGGCCTTTGTTGCGACCGTTCTAACACAACTCACACAGCGCATAAGTGGAGTCAAGGCTCGTGAGGCATGCTCAGTTGTGAAGAGTTTGGCCTCTCTGAACAGGATTGGCTTGGCAAACAGTCCAGAAGCTGGTGATGCACTACGGGCATTGATCTCAGGACCCTTAGCTGGATGGAAAGTTGCCATGTCATTGACTCCCAGTGATGTTTCACTTCTTCTGCCTGGCATTGCATCTCTGGTTGTAGGTGGGAAGGGTGAGAACATGCAGGCAGTACAAGCTGTGGCACGAGCATCGATGGAAGCTGGATCCACAGGTCAACTATTAAACCTTGCAGCTTGTGCTTTGCAGGAGGCAGGTGCGCCACCCACAAAGCTGCGGGCAATGTGTGGTGCGGCCGCAGCGCTATCCACTTGGCACCGGGGAGTGGCAGACCAAAGAAGCCGGGTGGAAGCCCATCATGCAATGCAGCGCTTCCTCAACGCAGCGGCTGCAGCTACAAAGGATGGACCACACACGAACGCGCCACAACTTGCTCAACCATTGGCTGTCTTAAGAGCTGCCGGGGATGCTGGTGCTTGGTCCTCTGATGTCTTTGCAAATCTTGCACCAATGGTGACCGAGTTGATCTTTAGTCGGCCAGTCTCAAAAGTGCCTGGATACACTCGAGACTGGAGGCCTTTCCTCCCTCGACCAGGCTACACCAAAGGCAGTTGGAAGATTGAGGAGCTTGCAGAGACGGCATGGCTGTATTCCCAAAGCAGCAGCAGGAGACCATTGGAGGGCCAAACAGCTCTGGCTTTATCTCTTTCTCTTCTTGTGCACTTGCCGATGCTACAAGCAACTCTCATTGAGCTTGGGGCTGAGAGCAGACTTGGAAGAGATTTTCATGAGAGTCTTGACGAAGTCTGTGTTTCTTCACGGTTGGATCTTGGCTCTGTAGACTCACGGCTTTTGATGTTTGCCTGTGACGCATCTCGAATTTTGCGTTGCTCTGCGGAGGTGTTCTACTTTCAGCCGTGGAGCAGCCCGAAGGTTTACCTGCGCAAGGGTCAGGATCCTATGACGATCGAACACTTGGATTTGCGAATGGAAACAGACATGGCCTTGGCAAAGCAGGTGATGTGGAGGTGGAAAAGCCAGGTGAAGTTTCTGGACTCAGCACTTGGTGCGGCAGGTGCTCGCCGAGTTCGAGCAGAAAAAGAAATCAAAGATGCCCAGTGGCTTAGTAGCAATGTGCTCTCAGGATACTCAGCTCTGGAAATCTTTGACTTCTATGTCGATGCGCGGATGTTAACTCGTCCAGCCAGTTATTGCTTATGCAGAGCTTTTCACCGGCAAAGCCTGGAAAGGTGCAGCTCCTTTCAAGCACGAAGCCAACTGCGATCATGTTTGCGGCGTTTACGAACACTTAAGCGAAACCAGCCTCGAGAGGAAATGGGTGATACGTAGTTTATGATTCAGGATGTTCATGTGAAAAAGTCAACCCGTTCCTTCGACTCAATGTATTCAACGGTGCAGTATTGCACAGCGTCACCATGTGGCCCCTACATAAGTATAGGAGTAGCAACACTTGGAGCTCTGGGTAGAGGCCAGCTTTGGTATGGGGTATGAGTCGGTGTGAAGTTGAATATGAAGTTCTGATTCTTGTGGAGACTTTTCTTGAAGCACGAGGCTTGCACAGCTCTCATAACTTGCTCTGAGGTCCTCGGATTAGTGGGGCCTGGCCAGCTGTAAATGAAGAGGTGCATCATCCCTTCGATTCAGAGGGAGATTGCTAGCCGGTCGGAAAGCTAAGAATCTTCTCTGTTATTGCGGTTTTCGCCCTTCAAATCTCGAAGGCCTGACAGGTTTCGGTTCCTAAGGAAGTGTCATGAAGCCTTCACAGATGTCAGATGTGTACAATTGCCTATAGTACGTGAACTGCCGCTGTGCTACGCTAAGCAAAACAGTACAATTGTATATGATCAATTAAGTATGTAATGCACAATACACTCAATATAAATGATTATACTATAGCAACAACAAGGCGCATACATTGTTACGTAGGTAATGATCAGCGTAGAATCTTTCTGCCGTTGGAAAAACGAAGGCCATGTGCAAAGCGACTCAGAGAGACAGAACTGGTCCAACACTTTATCTATATGCTCGCCCGAGCAAACCTTTGCCTTTGGCTAGCTGCCAGCTTTGGTAATTCTCCTGGGCGCAGGACTGTCATAGTTTATAGCGTTAAGTAGGCTGTAATCAAATCCTGTAGCCATGGCTGCCGTGCAAAGGGCTTGCGCTTCTCAGCGCTATGTTTCGCTGCTGTTGGTCCTGCTGGTCTTTGGACCAAATTGCGGGAGCTTCGTTTGGCATGGCCGGCCTCAGGCCACTTCTGCTCCAAGCAACTTCAAGCATGCGCCTGTTCATCCGGCTGTGCAAACACGTCCTGCTACGGCTTGGTGGGCTAATGAGATCTAACATGTGCAGCTTTTACTACAAACATTTGGCAGTCTGAAGCTACTGATCTTTTTTGAACAGGTTCTGTCTCGACGGTTGCTGCTTGCAGCAGTCTGCATACCGACGCCGGCAGCAGCCGAGTCTCGTCCTGTGGCTTTGGCAAGAGACCGCAGTTTCTGCAGCGGAACCAGGGAATGCAAAAGATCCCAGAGTCCTAGAGATAGAATCTGAAGAAAGGAATTAGAAACAAACATTACAGCAACTAGATGCATTTGGCTCATTACCGGCATAAATAGACTTCATGGGGCTTGGTGTGACTCTGATCACACCCATGCAAGCAATCTCCATGAAATGATGACCAGCAGATGGACTTCATGTTGAAAATCCTGAACAGTTTCAATTCAAACAGCCAAAGACTCTTCAGCGCCGAGGCCACCAAGGCTGAACTTTATGAAATAGCAGGTGCTTTCGCCAAACTTGCATCGACCCCGAATGGTCCTGGTGCAGCTGAAGTCTATGAAGAGGTAGAATCAACCCTTGGAAAAGAAACTCAGCTACTTTTGGTCCGTTTGGACGTTTAGCAGTGGTCACATAGTATCATAGCATCAGGGAGCAGATAGCGAGCGAAAATATTCGGAGCCAGTATGTCAAATGTTTGCAAATATAATCTATTTGATATGTTCTCTTCAAATGATTGCTTGAATGAGCTGAGGCAATTGAAAAATGGGAGGACGGCACTATTTCGGCCAAAGCAATCGTCGAAGAAAGGGCCCGCCTCCGACTGGGAAGAGCCCGGGCCCGGATCGTGTACAACGATTTGCTGCAAGGTACTCGTCCCGACAAGGTGGGGTTGGGCAGGGCGGTCAATTCGCAATTTGGAGAAAGCACACTAAGCAAATCTTTCAATCTCATTACTTTCATTGCCTGTTTGCACACGTGCTGAAGATATGAGCAGACTCGACAAAGTGTTTGGTAGGTGGCAGCTGCAATCCAAGATTACGATGTGGGCATCAAAATCATGGATGAAGACTTCCGCCAGCATCCCGATCGAGTGATGTACAGCGAGTATCCAGATGCTCTCGTGAAGCGTGGGCTGGCAAAGGCACAGGTTAAAAGCGGCTTTAAGATATGCTTAGGATGTTAACAGTGGGAGAAATGTGGACTTGTGATGGACAAGTGTTGCACCTATGGGGAGACCCTGGCCACCACATGTTATCTTCAGAGGTCAGCTTGGTCAAGTGGTGCACTGGTTGAATATCTCTTGCCCATCTTCTCTTTCTTCAAATTGTGCAGCATGCCCTGTGAAGGAAGGCTTGCAAGACTGGAATGGGGCTGTCCAAGATTACTCGAAAGCCATCCAGGCACTTCGACCGAAGGATGGGAGAGCGGATGTGCCTCTGCCTGGCGATTCCAAAATCCAAGACACCTGGCTCTCATTAGTAGCGCTCTACAGCTTTATGACCTCGTAATACCCTTCTAACCTGCATGTACCTAGCGCATTGTTTACTTCCGAATGCCACCTTAGAACAGTGTAAAGGTGCGCAGGCACAGTTTGTTATTCCCGTTGCTCCGTTGCCCCTTTAATGCGAGGAAGGCGACGGATTGGGCATGAATCCTTTGATCCTGAACTTTCGTGGCAACGCGTTGGGGCAACTCCGCCGCTATGACGAAGCTGTGGAAGACTACGAAGAGGCGACACAGATTTTTGACGCAGACGGTGAGGTGCCTTGGACATTTTGCGGTGCATTCTTGCACCTGTTGGTTTGGCTTAGCACACTCTCATCCTCTATTGTTTGATTCTTGTCTTTTTGCCGCACCTTGAAGCCATGTACCAAGTGAATCCAAGTGGTGCATTCCCCCATTTGGGACACGTTATGCAAGCTGTTGAGCGAGGTTGGATTGTGCATCGCCCGCCTGTCAGGTTCGGCAAGCTTCTTTGTCTCGTGCAAACACTGGACTAGCTCTATTTGGCGCTGGGAGAGAAGCAGAAGCTCAACTCATCATGGAGAAGGCATCCGAAAAAAAACAAGTATCTACAGTGTATAGTTCGTAAGTATAGTTCGTAAGCAAGTATCAGTATGAGGTGAAGGAGAGACATAGGAAGCGGCAAATGTGAATGCAAGGGAGCTCCTAGATAGATACTTAAGACAGCAGCTGTCTAAAATGTGGATCATAAACAGACACAGGTCGCAACACCTGTCTTTAACACTTAACTGAATGTCCGGAATTGCGAGATTTGGAGCAGGTTGTGCGCAATGATCCGGGAGTCACGGATGCACACGTTGCTCTGGCAGCTTGGTACTGGGCGAATAGCCGCATACCAGAAGCTGAATCTCAATGGCAGTTTGCTTGCGAGCAGATTGACACAGGCTGCCAAGCCTACAAGGAGCTGATCGTGGGAACATGTCCGTACCGACCACAAGGTTCCAATGTTCGAGGGCATGGACGCGCTCTCTTTCTCTCTGCAGGTATGAGCTCATGAAGATAGCTACGATGGAACAGCACTCAAAACTAAAGTATATCCTAGTCATGCAGGGAAGCAAGGGTAGGATCAAGTTTGAACCCCAAAGATGCGTAGGCACATTGTACAGCAATGAAAAAGCCTTGATGCTGCATGTTTGCTTTGGGAATTAGGAAGGGTCTTTTACAAAACGAACTAATGAGGCAGCACATGTTTTCCACATTGTTTTCAAGCATTCTGACAAAGCTTGTATCTGGCTTTTCTGGCGCAGGATATGAAATGGGTGACCGAAGTCCGCCGATGGCCTCCTTCACTGGTGTCCATGTTGCAGAAGTTCTTGGACAAATCCCGATGATGCGCCACTGAAAAGAGCCGTGCAGCAATGCAGCTATGCAAAGACATATGGTGGTCCTCTCATGGTTTGATGTTTTTTGCCGCCGATAACCAGAACATTTTTGTTTGTGCTATCTTATGCCACCTTTGCTTGCTTGCACAGCTTGGTTCATACAATCTTTCCCGCAGTTTTGGGTTCGCAGCGTGAGGTTGTGAACAGTCAGTTTGAATCCTGGAAATTGCTTTACTGTAAGTGGTGAGCTGTGTAGCAAATCCGACTTACTGCTGACAGCTGCAGTGGAAAAGAGTGAGAACCTTTCAAGTGAGAACCTTTTCAACTGCTTATAACAACTTTTGCTTCTGCAAAGATGGCGAAGATCATGCCGTTGCCCGCGCAATGCTTGAGCATGCGACTCAAAATTGTGGCCGACGAGTTGCCTGCTGCAAACTGCAAGTTGTGTCGGATCCGTTAGGTAACCCTGGCCGGGGTCTGCAAAAGTTGTCAACAACCAAGCATTCCGTTAGTCCTACCCGATCTGATTTGTAGTAGAAGCAATGAGGGCAAAGCCAGGCGACTTCTACCTTTCCAGGTTGACTAGCTGACTCCAGCCACGATCCTTGCCTACTGCCTGTACCACCAATGTGTTTTGCCAGTGGCATGTATTCAATGGTGACCAAATTACCCTGGTTAGGGCCTCTGAGAAAAAGGAACTGCGTCATGATTTCACTATGCTGTCAGCCACTCAGAAAAGCTCAATCAACCCTTTTTGCCTCATGACTCATAACTAAGTCTCCCCTCCCCAAATGTTCAAAACCATGGAGTATTTCTCAGATTAGGGTGCTTTTCTGAATAGTCGTAAGGGAATGGGATTAACCGTCCCCAACAATGAAAACATACAGAAATAAGCAGCATGAAAATGAATAGACAAACACATGCACACAGAGAAAAGAATAACGACATATTGAAGATGTGTGTGAATTTAGAGGCCCTTATGGCCTTCTGGTTCAGGAGATTTCGGGAGCTGTTAAAAGCTTTTTGGTCTTTGCAACAGTGCTCGTTCTTGAGAGGTTTGTTTTCTGAGCTTTCCTAGTTGGTACGGGCCAACATTTCATCACAGTGCCATGCCCCTGGCTTTTTCATCCCACTTCGGACTACCTTCTCAAGGTTCTCTTCATGGGCTGCCTACTTGCCTCGTTCTACCGATGAGACATCAAGTAGCAGCAAGGCAGGAGGAGGTTGAAAGTGATCTATGGCGAGCGCAGCAGGGCAATTGTACTAGATCACCAAGTTCTATTCGTAGGGTGTCCTTCATCTTCTTTCCAAACTCTAGACTTCTGCTCCATTATGTCCCAGCTCTTGCTGCAAGGACACGCAATGCTGCAAAGATTAAAGATATTAAAGTGCCATTTGCCACACTTGTGACCGATCATGTCTGACAGGAAGCTCAGGCCACTTTGTCTGATTTCGTGGGCACGCAGGTCACAGGCAAGGTGCAGTTCTGACAGTCGGATTTGGCCTAACCCGATTAGCCCGAACCGGTAGGTAACGAACACAAACTTATAATGAACACAGTCGGACCAAGAGTCGTGTGTTTTGTCTGGCTTTGCTTTTGAATGGGTTTGCCCTTGCAGGGCACGTGTGGCAGCTCTCTCTGCGCCAACGCGGGAGTCGCGCAGTGCAGGACTTGAATGAGTTGTATGATTTTTATGTCTTGTTGGGCCGCCCTGCGTTCCTCTTTCTGCTATTCTCGTCGGCTTTTTATTTGCAGGAAGCCATTGAACTGTGCACTACAGATGAAGAGAGGGAAGCAATTTCGAGTGAGCTGGCCGGCCATATTTGGGAGGCTGTCGCGCTGCATTCCCTGTAGTAGAGTTGATTTTTGTGATTCCTTTTGCAGAAAATTGCAACACCTGAAATGATGAATCTTTGAAATAAAAGAGAGGTCTGTTAAACACCTTCAAGCCTTCGA
>DF242296.1:0-59543 GCA_000507305.1 Breviolum minutum Mf 1.05b.01 | reverse complement strand
TGTGTGTGTGTGTGTGTTGTGTGTGTTGTGTGGTGGTGTTTGTGTGGTGGTGTTTGTGGTGGTGTTTTGTGGTGGTGTTTTTGTGGTGGTGTTAAAAAAAACCTTCCCCTATTTATAAAAAAATAAGGGGTCCAAAATCTGGACCCCTTAAACTCCGCTTATTTAAACAACGACATCCTCCCCGAGCAGCGTCCGTAGCTCCGTCTCCTCCTTATCACTCCCATCCACAGCCCCGTGTCCTCCGACCCAAACATCTCCAATTCACATGGCCCCCAACAGCTGCAAATAGCATGGGAACAGCACCGTCCGCAGATTCATCTCAGAAGTCTCGCTCCCCAACATCTACCCCCAACATATAGCATGGGAACAGCACCGTCCGCAGATTCATCTCCGCGGTCTCGCTCCCCAACATCTACCCCCAACAGCTGCAAATAGCATGGGAACAGCACCGTCCGCAGATTCATAAGCATGGTTATTAACCACTTACTAAATGGGATGATCCTCCAAGCAAGGTCTGGTGTGGTTTTTGTGTGCTTCCTGGGCCGACTGGGACAACAGTGGTTCCTGGCATTCGAACTCTCAAGGGGATCTGGTGGGTCGTTGGGGATGTGTTTCGCTGTCTTTACTAATTGCTGTTGATGGCAACCAGAAATCCGGGGAGAAAACCAGGTGAGGTTGGTAGTTTATCCCGTTATTTACATGGTTTTTTTTTGAAATAGATTTTAGCTGGTTAGCCGGATCTCTTCCATGAATAGTATCTATTGGGTTGTCCTCCTTCCCAGTTTTTTGTCACCAGGAATTTTGAAGATTTGTAGGCTCGGGGAACCCAACGTTTAACCTTCTTTTGCCCATATTAATGGGAAGGTGTGAATCCAAAATATCTCTATACCTGGATCCTCCAAATATGTAAAATTTCTGCCTTTTGGTAACAAGGCACCAATTTTACACACTTGTGAGATCCAGGTACAATTCTTTGACATTGCTGCTATGCGACCATTAAACATCAAACACCTATGCAGCCCTCCAAGATTTTTTTTGGGGGATCACGTACAAGTACGCTAAAATCTATGGCAATTTTGTTGAGGGAATCGACCCACTTAACATCGTGCTCCCTTGTTTGGGGGTTGGTGTCATATGGATGTTTCCTAAAATGGTGGTACCCAACAATCATGGGTTTCCTACTAAAAATGATCATTTTGGTGTGTTTTGGGGGTACCACCATTTAAGGAAACCCCCATATAATGATCCCATGCAAAACCCCCTATGAATCAATTGGTAACTGGTGGCTGAGCCCCATTGGGGAGGTTGATTCGGATCGATTTCCATCGGCTTGCCTCAAGTTGAATGAAGCCGCCTCATCGGGCTGTTTTTTTTCACCTGAAGGCCTTGGCGGCCTGAAAAAGGACATGGGTGTTTCCAAAAATAGGGGTACCGAAATGGATGGTTTATAATGGAAAACCCTATTAAAATGGATGATTTGGGGGTACCACCATTTAAGGAAACACCCACATGAACCGAACTTGGAAGTTGCCCATCATTTTTGCGGGTTCAAAAATCGTTAAACATCGTTGCTTTTAAGAACACATGGTTTTCGTACACTTTGGAAATGGTTTTTCAAAGCATATCAACTTGGAAATGGTTGGAAATGGGAGTGCAAAAAAAAAGTTCCAACATTTCCTTCCACCAAAAAAATCAAGACTTGGCACCGGGTGCCCTAACAGCAAATTCAGCCGGAGCTCTCCGAGGCCGATCTTCCTGGACTTTTTGCTTTGGAAAAAATAGGGATGCTAAGCGGTTAGGATCACCCCCCCATTTTTAAACGCCATTTTCATGGCCATGAATGAGGTGAACTGAACAACCCGATCCTTTGGGGGGAACAACAAGGAAATCACCATCACTTACGAAATATAACTGGTATGATCCTCCCCACGCACTGCTGAGGTTGGAAGTACGTTTGGCACAAGGAGAACTTCCTCCAATGGAAGTGTGGATGATGGTTGGTGTTTGGGGCCCAAGATTTTTTCTCCGCGGAACACGATGATGATTTTGATGAATCTGCAGGTGCCCTGCAGATTCACCAGCAACATCCAAACATTCCAAGGCCATCATCTTTGGTGCCTCTCCACCATGTGATTTAAGCTGTGACCTTTTTGGGATGATTAAGTGATGCTTTTAAGGCTTGTTGGTGACCAACCCAACGTTTGGGGTATCAAGTTGGGTCACGGCTTGTTTGAATCACCTGGGATATGTGAAAAAGAACACCCAATAAATTGGCCAAAAATCAATGGGTGACTGGGGTTATAACGGTTATAACCCTACTTAAGAAACCGCGAGGTTTTGATGCCCGCGGCGCTGCTGGGCTTTTTATGTGTCGGGGTGTCTCAGTTTTTCGGCTTCAGGTAGCAGATTGTTTGTAAACTTGTACACCTGGGGAGGGGTTGGCTCTATACGTAACAACTGATATATAGTTACAACCTGGTTTTTGAAAAAATCACCAAATTCATGCCAGAAATCTGCGGATTTTTGGTTCGAACTCAACAGTTAGAACCAAGGCAAGTGCAGCTATTGGTAAAAAAAACCCAAAGTATAATCAATTCAATTCCTTTTTTTTTGGGAGAAACAATTACCCCTGGATGATAGGGATCTTCTTAGTGCCAGTACCCCCAGGGTTCGGGTTCTCTGGCAACAAGGCCCTCCTCCCCACACATAAATTCTCCAGTGTTGAAGCCCATTTACACATGCACCATTTTCACCCATTGGATTCCCCAAGTGTATTGCAGGGGTCATGAAATTACATGAAATTACCTATTTTTGGGGGAATCAAGCAATGTAAATGTATGGCAATTTTTTGATGGATTTCCCGTGAATGACAGGTGGGGTGCATTGTTTGGATTGGTGTCATTCATCATGAGCCTTGTATTCACTGTAAGTAAGTGGTTAATAACCATGGTGATAGTTGTTGTCCCCTAAGGATCGGGTTGTTCAGTTCCCCTTCCATTCATGGCCATTCATACGGCTTGTAAATGTGGGTGCTCCGATTGCCACTGAAACGAGTCGACCAATCATTATTTTCGGTGCTTCTCATTTGGTTTCACCAAACATTTCAGGTACCTAAAATGGAAGAAACTCCTCAATCCTCACCTTTTTAAGTAAGCTGTGTATGGATACACTCTGGTAAACTAACATAGCAATGGGAAATCCACCATTTGAAGATGTATCTCCTATTAAAAATGGTGGATATTCCATTGCAAACAGTTAGTTTACTAGAGGGTACTACTTATTGGATCCGGGAATTTTCACCCCATCCCCATTTCACCCCCCAACCAAGTCACAGCAACCGCCGCCAGCCACCGAACCCACATCTCTCGAAACGAATTGGTGCAGGTCCTCGAGCTTTCGGAGTGGCACTACGTGCGCACCGTCTTCCCCAGCTCCAACCTGGGGTTGGGAAGCCCATTTTTGTGGTGGGAAAATGGACCACCGCTGTTTCAATTACAAGGTGGGCCCTTAGGATCGTTAGATAAATGGGGTGAAACAACCCGACAAAAAATGGTTGTGACGTTTTTTTGGGTGGTGGTTTGTTTTTAGTGGTGACCCTTTTCAGGGGTTAAGTTAAAGTGACCTCCATTTTTTGTTGATCACTTCAGGTCACTTGGATGATTTGTAGAAGAAATCACAGATTTGTTGAGACTGACATGATAATTTTTGTTCCATGTCTCAAAAACTAGACCCCCCACCACAAAAATGTCACTTGACAACACAACTTGATTGAATTGTCTTGGTTCAATAGGGGGTAAAATCCTCTTTTTCTTGGGGATTATGATGACTACCATTGCTCAAAAACACCGCAAGAAAAAAGAATCATAGCCACTGAAAATAGGCAACATCCCAAAAGGAAAGGATCGTATTCCAACCCTCCATTTTCAGGTGCGAAGAGCTTTTTAGTTTCAGGGAGGGTTTTCCCCTTATGTCAGTATATGATAGGTATATAAACCTAAGCTGTTTTTTTTGGGTGTATTTGTAAAACCAACCTTGGGGGAAATCCTTATGGGGGAAGCCGTTGCACCCTCAACGTTCCGCGGGTGTTGCAGATGGCATGATACCAAGGTATACGCCTCTTCTACACGAGGTTTTTTCCAAACTCCGTCGCTCCCTTCGCCGTGCCTTGCGGTGATTGAGTAGGAGCTTGGAGGTTGGAGGTACTGTACATAGAAATGAAGCAATGATCAAAGGGCCCCTGGTTGGTTGGGTTATATAGGGGATGAGCTACTACCACAGTTATATTCCGGGATTATGATTTATAATAAGCTATGACATAAGGATCCCGGAACCTTAACCAACCAGTATTTCAATGGAATGTCACTGACTGGTGGCTTTTGATCGCTGCAAAATTGTGACGCAACGACAAAGCGGTTCTTTCACGGGTCCCAAAGTGCCTGAACTTCGTCAAGAAAAAATGTGGAAAAAAGTGCGGCTCCAAGAGGCGCACTTGGGAGCTTTGATGATGAGATGTGTGAATTTTTAGCAAAAAAAGGTGGTTTTTTGGCAACTCAAATGACATTTTTGGATTTTTTCACCCCGGAACATTTGGGGGAAATTCGATGCAAATTGACTTGCGCATATTTTTCAGGTGGGTGGTGAAAAACCCACCAACTAGTAAAAAGGTCTTTGAAATCAGGCAATTTACACCATTTTAGGGGCCTTTGCATCCATTATTTTTCTCGTCCATAAAATTCCGACGTTTTTTTTTTTTCGAAACAATCTTTCTGTTGAAACGGTGAGGCTGGCGTGGTGGCAGACTCAGTGTCAGTGGCATTTCTTCCAGCTTTTTTTCGGAGTCGTAACGGCGGCTTCATGCCGCCGTGTTTACTTAACTTCGCTTCCCACCTTGGTTGAGACTGGACAAATTCATCGCCTGGAACTCCAAACAACCAGTTTTTTTATGGTTGTTTCAATTGGAAGATGAACCAAATCATTACATAAAAAATGGTTGTTTCACCATTTCCAACCATTAAAAAATGGTTGTTTAGGGTACCAGGTTCATCGCTTGTTTGGGTCAGCGAGGTTCCCGTGGAAAAACCGGTGATAAACCGCCGAAGGAGTGAGGCGGAAAGCCGAAAATCTTAAGGGGTGGAGGATGAGGTTTAAAACTCAATCTTGCTGGGTGAGAACAGAAAAGGAAGCTTGAAAAGGAGCTATCCCCCAAGGTTTCGAAAAAACAGCACATCTTAGTAAATCGTCGATTCCGAACTATATAGCTTAGATGGTGGCTTCAAGACATTTTTCTAAATTTTGTACCCCGAAAAATTCGGGGGAGAGAAGTCCTGCCGTTTTGAGGAGCAAATATGTTTCGTTTGGGCGGGCGGGTTCAACCACCAACGTTGTGCAAAGATCAGATGGGATTCCACCACCTGCAGGCTCTAAGCGCCGCGGCGTGTGGAATTATCGGGTCTTGAAGGCGTGGAGTCTGGAGATATGTTTTTTTGTTTGGCGGGGGACCCAGGGTGGTGGTTTTTGACATACTGTTGATGGACAAAATCCTGCACCAGTTGATAGGTAGTTTATCCAATTATTTACAGGGTTTTATACATCCCAGGTGGTGCAGGATTTCTTCCATCAACAGTATTTGTTGGACCTGGAACCACCCCGCAAAATGGGGCCAAATCATGATTTCATATTTGAGACTTTTTTTTTCATATTTTGCTGATTTATTTGAAATTCATCAGCTCATGATAAATTGCTGGTTTGGGGCACGGTGGTTTGGATTCCGATTGGATCCCCGAAAATGAAAGGGACACAGTTTCTTAGGGGCATCCCGATTCGAATCCCAAACCACCAATTGACCATTAGTTGATCCAACTTTCATCACAGAAAATGCGGTTCAGAGAAATCCTGAAATCTTAAAGCATAATCACCATATATCCAATACGACAATCATCATATATCCAAAAGATCCTATTTGATATGTTTTGATGGAAGAAATCTGGCGATCACCACCTGGGATGTAAGAAACCCTGTAAATAATGGGATAAACTATCAACCTCACCGGGTGCAGGATTTCTTCCATCAACAGTATGTTTTGATACAAACCCATTTTTGATTGATACCGGTAACATATTTACATCTCTCAGCTTTCCCTGAAAGACGTTTTCGGCTGCACTAAAGCTGCCGTTTTCTCGGTTCTTGCCTTGATTTCCAGGCGCCCGTGGAAGTCTGCATGGTGTTTTAAAAGAGGCCCGGGAAAAAAACCGCTGAAAATCGGCATGTGAGTAGTGACCAAAGCTCATCCTGCTTATTTGTTGTATATAAGAGATTATACTACCCGGTTACTACCCAATCATATATAAACGGTATTTTCTACCCTCCCCAAAACAAACATACCTGAAAATAGGCAAAATCCCAAACCATCCCATTTAAACCATTTTCAGCTGCGGCTTGCTGTTAGTTGGAGGGACGGAACCTGAACCAATCAGTAGTTCTTGGGTTCAACGTTGCCATTGCTCAGCGTTCACGGCTTCCGTAGATTTTTGAGATAAGTTATGTATACCTGGAACTCCAAACAAAACAACCATTTTTTAATGGATGTTTGGTGAAACAACCATTTTTCATGTAAACATTTGGAATCATCCAACTGAAACAACCAGTTTTTTGTGGTTGTTTCAGTTTCCAGGTATAAATGACCCTTTTCAGAGGTTGCTCAGCGTGACCTCCAAGTATTTTTCAGGGATCGACCTTGGTCGCACATTGAGAAAACTGTTGTTCGTTTATTTTTACACACCCCTTAAGAAAGCCTGGAGAACTAATTTTGACATCGGAAAATCGCCGTTGATAAGTATAATACTTGCATAATAGGAAATACATCGACTGATTCATGGTGGATTTTTCCAGCCTGTCAAGGGTTTCAAACTGTTTTTGGTAGGAAACCTTAGGGTTTCGGCCCTGGGGGGGCATTCTGAATTGCAGGTGAAACCGTCGCCCAAACGCTAGGTTTCACTTCCCCAAGGATCCTGAAAGCTATTTGGAGCCTTGCGGGGTTTTATCCCACCAAAACAAAGTCAGCGTGAATTCGGAAAGGTGCGAGGATTTTTGGGAAGAATTGAGGACACAAAATTGTTGGGCTGTATTTTTTTTGCCAAAAAAGCCCTAAACAACCAGGTTTTCATGGTTGTTTCAATCGGATGATGAAGCAAAGCTTTACTTGGGAAGTGGTTGTTTCACCATGCCCATCCATGTAAAAGTGGGTGTTTAGGGTTCCAGGTGAATCAAATAATCAACGAAGCATTTTGTTTTGTTGTTGGGGTCATCTTGTTTTGGGGATGTATGAAGCTCTCAACAAAAGGATGTTCAGCGGAAACGCTTAAAAAAGAGATTGATGATGTTACACTGTTTATATGCGCAATGGTTTGGAAACCCGTTTTGAATTCTGAACCTATCTTGACTTGCGTTCACGTTCACCATCATTTCTCAACAAAAAAAACCTGAACTTGCTCAACGGTTGACTAGGTGGTGGCAACTCAAATGACAATTTTTGGAATTTTGCATCCCGCAAAATTGGGGGAAGATTCGAAGCCGTTTCAAAAACTTGCGCAGATTTTTTCAAAGGGGTGGGAAAAAACCAATGTTTTTCGACTACCCTCCTGGGAACTAACATATCCCCTGAAAAGTCCATTTTGAAGATGATTTTCCTTTTTCCCAGGTGGGATATGTTAATTTCCTGGAGGGTAGATCCCCTATAAATCCCATAATAAATCCAAAATAAATCCCCTATAACTATAGTGGAACAGTTGGATATCTGAAACTTTGAAGCCTTGGATTGCTGGTGGATGGTTTTTTTCTACGTCGTTCACCGTCACCACAGAGGGGCCTTGGGATTTCCTATTTCCTTTACCCAAAAGACGGATTGGGGGATTGCCATGGATTGGCATGGCTATATTTACCTACCTAGTTGGTGTTTTTTTTGAAAAAACAACTACATGAATGGTTGATTTTTACGATACATCAGTAGGTAAATATACCCTAGGTGGTGGCAACTCAAATATTTCTGGAATTTTCATCCCGATCCCTGGGGAAATTCGCTCCAATTTGACGAGCATATTTTTCAGGTGGGTTGGTTCAACCACCAACTAGCTACTAAATTTACCTCATGAAAAATACAACCATGAAAATGTAGGTATATAAATAAGTAAATATAGCGGCTATTCGTCCCATGGATTGTATGGGTTTGTCCTGAAAAACTAGGATCTAGCAGTAAATATAGCCATAATTGGTAAAATATACCAGTCCCATGGATCCTGTGGGTATGCCAAGATTTGGGACATGAGTCACAAAAAACATGTCTCATATTTCATCACTGCAAAGCTTTTCGGTTTCGAAGTGAGACATTTTTTTGTTGCAAACAAAAAGTACATCACCAGCGGAATGCCAAAAATGCCATGCTGAAAAGCAGCAAAGAAACAAAAAACTCTGAAAGCCAACATTCCCACAACCACATCTTCCAGTCAAAAAGGGATGTTTTTTTCGTGTGCTTCTTTGAGACTCTCTCACCATTTCTAGCCAGTTTGGATAGCATTTTTGCAGTAAGTCCTTGATGTTTCCCCCTTTTTTTCCTTTTGTTAAAAACCAACAAAAACCAACCAACAATCAACCTTCCACATCCACCCAAAAAAGACTGGAATCTTCCACCACCTTCCATTTTTTTTCGAACAAGCAACCCCAACAAAAACACAGTCACATCCAACTCAAAAGTCAGCATTTCATCATCATTTTCACAAATTCCATGAAGAAAAAAAATCCCACCCACACATTTTTCCTGAGGTTCACAATTTCTTGTCACCCGGGTGGGTTCCCCACCTTTTCGTTGGGTTACGGGGCTTTCCGGGTGGGGCGCATGCTTCGGCGCTCCTTTACCCAAGTGCTGCGGAACTTGGGCCCGGCGGCGGCGAGTGTGGCATTCATGAACCAAGAATTCCGAGGTGAGGATGTATTGCTGGATGGAGGGAGGATTTCTCCCAGATCATGGCCCTACCCCCATCAAAACTACCACCACCAGAAACTAAGACTTCAATGGCCAGCCTTATTAAGGGACAAGCAGGTGGCTAATAACCCCCATTTTGTGTTCATACAAAACTAGGTCGTCGTTTCAAATATTCACCCCTACCTGGGGAGATGATCCAATTTGACGAGCATATTTTTCAAATGGGTTGGTTCAACCACCAACTAGGTATTGTTTTTGTTGGACACAAATGTTTTTTTTTTTTTAAAATTGGAGCAACATCTTGGGTATAGTTTATTTTTTTTGGGCAACATTTTTTTTGAGCAAAAGGATGTTTTTTTTTTTTTGGGGAAGACTGGTTTGGGGAAGCTGAACATGGGTCGTTTATTTTTTTAAAGGTGGGGTGGCTTTGCCGGATTTTGATTTTGTCCGGCAGGGCAGGTTGTTGTTTTTTTTTTCCGCAAACTTTTGGGTACCAGGTGATTCAAGCCGTGACCTTTTTGGGATGGTTAAGTGACCTTTTGGAAAGGTTAAGTGACCTCTAACCAGGGGATGAAACGGTCACTTTGAATCACCTGGTAGTTTTTGTTTGATTGAATGCATTTCTATAGGTGGTGCCTAGAAAACAGAGGAATTCGTACCATTTTTTTGGGCAAGTGGATTGCTGGTTTTAGGGGTTTCAAGTTGATGGAAAGCAACGTCGCAACGGCTGTTTTCCAGGTGGTTTCAAATATTTTGGGTTGGGAAATTTTGACAAATTGGGGGTCGTTTTTTTTTTAAAGGCACACGCTCCCTAAAAACGAAGATGACCGGCTGGAAAAAGAACCGTGAATGAAGATGTATCTCCTACTAAAACATGGTGGATTTTCCATTGTCATCTTCGTTTTCGCGGAGCGTAAATGTATGTTTTCCATATTTCTTTTCAAAGAAACAAGAAATCTTCAGCCCTGAAAATTGGATGGGAAGATGGTGCCCAAAGAATTTTCCGAATATTTTTTCAAACAGGTGGTGAAAAACACCGGAAAGGTTGTTTTTTTCGGGATGCTAGTAAAATTGACCTTAACATCGTTAAGTTATTAATTTTTTCTCTTGTCCCTGGAAGTCCAAGTCGACCATTGAAAGACTATTTTCTTAGGGAATTTAAAAATCATCCAAAATTGGGGTTGCTATTATTTTAATAGTCGGCTTGACTTCCCTCCCGGGTTTTGAATCTCTGTTTTTTTGTGTTTCTTTTTACATTTTCCCACCTGGAACCCGAAAGCCATTCATTTTTTAAGAGTTTAATTGGATGACGAACCAACTTGTTACCATGGAAAAATGGCTGGAAATCACCATTTCCATCCATTTAAAAACGGCCTGGAACGCCAAGTGTCCTATTTTTTTAGGCAACTTTACCCCTAAAACCAGCAACTATTGCCTTAAAAATAGGGTTAGTCTACATTTTCCCAGATGTTGTTTCTTTGAAAGTTGAAGCCTTGAAAAAACCACATCCACATCCACCCCCCCCACCACCAGGGAATTCCACCTCCACGGCCTCCGGATATCATCCAAGCGCCGGAATTCCAGTTGGCTCCAAAATCGTTGCTCAGCCTTGAGAAAAGCCAGGGTGATTTTTTGTTTTTTACTGGGGAACGGGGAAAGGGCAGGGATCATTAAATTACCCATTTGGGGTGAATCAAACAATGCAAAAGTATGGTAATTTTGAGGGATTTCCCTTAAATAGTGCATTGTTTGGGTTGGTAATATAATGACCCCTGAAGGGGGCCTGGCAATTCTTCGAGTTTGTGACCTTTTTTGGGGATGGTGAGTGAGTTCACGTGACCCCTTGGAAAGGTTGTTTTTTTTGACCTACAAATTGGGGATAACAAGGTCACTTTGAATCACCTGGGGGAGGATTTTTTGTTTGCACACCTTTTTTTGTGTCAGTGAGTGAGACTTTTTTTGATGTTGAAAATCTTTGTTGCAACCACACACACTTTGGGGAAAAATTAAAGACTTTTGTGTAGAGATTGGGTCGAAGATCGGGGGCGATTTCCTTGCAATTTTTGGAGGTTGGGTGAGGTATTTTTCAAAATGTGTTTCAGGTCAGAAGCGAATACATCAAGGGTATGACATGAAGAAAGAGATTGCCATGTACACCCCGGAAGATAAACGGCTGGAACCTAAAATTCACCCAATTGAAATCCGGAAAATCATCTGAACCAAACCATCATGACTGCAGGTTCAAGCTGTTAATCTTCCAGGGTTTTTCTGTAAAAGATAAAACCTCTAGGCACTCAAGATAAACCACCTCCTGGAGGTCACCCTTGAAGCCATTGAAAAGGTCAGGGATAAATGGAGAAAACTCGCAAAATGGGTTGCCGGCTTGAAGAACCTTGGGTGGTTTCTTGTTTTTTTTGTTCCTCACCCTAAGAATCCGAAAACCCCTCAAAAATGGGCTATTTTTGAGGACCTATACAAAATACACCCCTGGCTCAGGTTCAAACCTCTTCCTTTTTTGAGGGTCTGAGGATTCTTAGAGCAGTAAGAGTTTTTGACCAACCGTACTTGGTTGGGATAGGGATTGGCACAGAGGTTGGACTCTTTTGAATCAAGAGTCGAAGGAAGGTACATCCAAGACACCTACAGACAGATTCGCAGCCGAAGATCCCCCAATTTCCGAAGTTTTATTTTTTTCAGATCGTCAATTCTGAATGGGAATATGAGAAGTTGAGATATTCTCAAGGCAGAAAACACTTCATAGGCGAGAATTGAGTGGATGCACCACTTGGGTAGGGAAATTTCTTTCTGTAAACTCCAGAGCTATACACAAAACTCATCCCAAGATTGGACAACAAGCTGACAAGCTGACATTGATATTTCTTTGCGGCCTATATCTTACAGCTCAACAACTGTCGACATACAGTTGTTGTTTTTTTGAAAAATTCAGGGAATAGCCAAATATGTGGGGAAATATGCCACCCCTCCCATGGATCAGATGACCCAATTAGCAATAAAAAAACCACTTATCTATATATACTTGCTAAATACCGGTATATCACATATTGCCAATCTTGGGTGATTTTATATGGTACCTACCAAGCCCAGCCCGAAAAAAAAGGGGAAGTTCCAGGAATTTCACTCCATTGGGAACGCATGGAATCGAATGACATCAGGGCGAAACTCCCCAGAAACTTGCCAACCTTCATGGGACGACTAATTACCCAGGCTTTGGCTGACACGCATATCTTCCCAACCTGCGAGAAGCCATCGTGGCCTGGATACTGGAGGGAGGTTGGGAGGTTTGGAGACAGAGATTTTCATGGCAAATTGAGCCACAACTGGGTGGTGGCAACTCAAACATTTTTCAATGTCCACCCCGAAAATTGGGGAAGATGAACCCATTTTGACGAACATTTTTGAAATGGGGTTGAAACCACCAACTAGCTGTCGGTTTTTGTTGGCTTTTTGAAAGCAGGTTCAGCTATTAAAACATTCCCTGAAACTAACATACTAGTAGCACCTGCCAGGAAGCTATCCCAAAAGGAAACTTAGTCTTCCATCAATTTTAAGGTGCTATGTGAGTTTCAGGGAGTGTCTATGATGAAAGTTTGTTAGGGGGAAGGATTTTGTGGAGAGAAGATGCTGATTCTTTGATATCATTCGCATGACCTTAAAAAGATAGATTCTTCTGATTACACCCCGGAAGATTAAGATGGAACCTCCAAATCACCCATTTAGAAAGGAAAATGATCTTCCAAACCTCCATGATTATGTTCCATGTTAATCTTCCGGGGTGTATGATGTTTTTGAAGCTGAACATGATTCTTAAGTTCGGAATCTCTGCATCTCCAGGAAACGACCCATTTTCAGTTGAACGGTTGAAATTTTGTTTAACATCATAGGGTGTAGAGTATCTAGTACTAGCAGTAAAGAGAAGATGCACCTTTAAAGAAAAACATGTTGAACAGGGATCATTAGATGACCTATTTGGTGGGAATCAAAGTTGATGCAAAGCAAATGTATGGTAAATTTGAGGGGAGTTCCCCTTAAATAGTGCATTGTTTGGGTTGGTGTCCTATAATGACCCCTGTTGAACATGCAACCATGAAGTTTAAAGACAAAAATAACATATACCTGGAACCCTAAACAACCATTTGTTTATGGTTGTTTCAATTGGATGATTCCAAATCATTACATAAAAAATGGTTGTTTCACCAAACATCCATTAAAAAGTGGTTGTTTAGGGTACCAGGTATACTGTATGATATACTTTCATTTGCAGTTCAACTTCCATGTTTCTTGAAGAACCTTTCGAGATGGTTTTGGGGTGAGGTAGAGTCCAAGTAACCCCTTGGAAGTCAAGCCGACTGTTAAGATAGTAGCAACCCCAATTTTGGATGATTCAAATTCCCTACTTAGAGGTTCAGGATACTTAGTAACTGGTTATATGTAGGTTTACAACCCGAGTTAGGGGACATATAACCCACTTATAGAGGTTATAACCCTGGTTACTATCCACTTACTAAGTATCCTGAACCTCTAAGTAGAAAAAACAAGTCTTTGGGGAAACCCATCATTTCAATGGTCTTTGGGGGACTTCCAGGGGTAACCTTATTGTCCGCTTCTGGAAGGGAGCGACCACCAAAAACCTACAAATCCTCGGGCTTTGTACCGTTGAATTCGCTGTTCCAATCGCTAAGAATCAGGATGCTCCAAGATCTTTTTTTTGGGGTTTTGGGGTCGAGTTCATGACGTGTTTTTTGTTTCTAATAATTTTGGAATGTATTTGTGTATCCACCTAAATTAAGGAGAACTATCTCCCAAATCCAGAGATTTTTGAACAGAAAACGTGGATGACAGAGGTCCAACCCAAACGATCTTCCCCATTTTTGATGTGCTTTCCTTGTATTTTTTTTCCGGTCAACATCAATCAACGCATGAGAAATTGGTGGCTTGGGGGGATGGTTTGGATCCATGCGTTCGAGGGCCCCAAACCACGCCCCAACCAGCAGTTTACCATGCAAAAGGTAGACAAAAATAAGTTGAGTTGGAAATTCTCTGATTTACGACCCCCGAAAACTAAGATGACAATAGAAATCATGAAAAAAGCAGCATTTTAAATAGGAGATACATCTTCAAATAGTTGTCTTTCAATTGTCATGTTAGTTTTTAGCTCATTTACAGTACCCCCTCCAAAAACTACCATGACTGGCTGGAAAATCACCTAATTTTTGATAGGAGATACATCGACTCATGGCTTGTGATGTTTGCACATCAACATCCAACATGGCCAATCAACCAAACCCCCCTAACGTATCCCCCCACCAGAAATAGGGGTTCAATAGCCGGCCTGATTAAGGGAAAGCAACGCGCTTAATAAGCCCTCAAGGCTGTTGATGGAAGAAATCAGCCTAACCACCCGGGATGGTGCGAACACCCTGCAAAATAACGGTATATTTCAACACCCCCAACCTCAACTGGTTGTGATTCGCCGGATTTCTGGTGAACCCTTCAACAATAAGGCCCTACTAACGGAAAGCCAATGGTTGATAAAGGTTACGGTGACCTTTTTTCGGCGTTTCGGGTAACGTCAACATTATTGGGTCCATGGCCACGGTAGGTTTTCCCCAATGACTTCATCGTTCAACCCGGGTCGAACCTCCTCCTCCGAGGTTTGAAGAGTTCACCTCCTTTGAGACGTACATCTTCGATTGCGATGGCGTTATTTGGGGTATCAGCGATGAGGCGATTCGAACCGATGAGATTCCTTGTTTTTTTTTTTTCCGTGGTTTTGGTGGGTTTTTTGCAGCGAAAAAAAAAAACAAGATTTTGTGGGAAACGGTTAAGGGAAGTGGGGCTGACCCCAGCCATTTTTTGTGGGGGAGGGGGGGGAATTAAAGTTGATGATGATGATTCCTGCGTGGTGGTTTTTGACATATTTGTTGGACTTGGAACCACCCCGAATTTGTTGGGAAATCATCCAATATTTGAGACTATATTATATTTTTGATTTATTTGAAATTCATCAGCTCATGGTAAATTGCTGGTTTGGGGCCCGGTGGTTTGGCCTTCTGAATGGCATTGTTGCTTATGGGTACCCTGATCGAATCCCAATGGTCAGCGGGCCCGCGGGCCCCACCGTCTACTAGGATTCCAAAACCTCCGTGGCCACGGTGAATTATCTGCTGCGACTCCAAAAGCGGGTGATGTTCGTGACCAACAACTCCAACAAGACGAGAGCACAATTCGTGCAACAGATCCAGCCTTAGCACCGATCGGGTCGAAAAAAAAATCCTATGATTTCCATAGGGGCTGGGAAAGTCAACCCAATTCCGTAGGGGTTTATATATATATATATATATCCATTATATAAGGCTTCCCGTCATTGGAGCTGGGATGAGTAAAAAATCCACCAATTTTTCAGGAGTTTCATCGACGTTGATGGGCACATCTGAGTCACCTGATCTCCTGTTGATCCGGGAAAAAATTCTACGGAAAGGACCGGATGTTTCCATAAAACCTCGTAAAGAATGGGATATTTCACTACCCCCAAACCTCAACTGGTGGCTGTTTTAATTACACGTCCGGTAAACTAACAGCTTGCCATAGAAAATCCCCATTTTTTCCTAGGTAAATACCATCAAAAGTGGTGGATTTTCCCATGGCGATTTGTTAGTTTACCGGAGTGTAGCCGGATTCCTGGTGACCTTCAACAGGTAGGAATGACATTGACATTGAAACAAAACAATCAACCCGGTAATTTATGCCAGTTCACGTCGGTTCACGTGACCTGTTTTGGATGATGAGTTCAAGTGTGACCCTTGTGGAAGGGTTGTAAGCTTGACCAACCCAACGTTGATGAAGTTCCTACTGAGGTTGGAGAGCAAAGGTGTGAACTTTGGAAATAGAAGTCAAGAGCAGAAACTGAGTATGATGATAAGTCTGGTCCTCAGTTTTTTAGGCAAAAAGAGGTCTTTGTTGTTTAAACAAATGTTTTTTTTTTTATTTCTTTTAGCCTAAAAAACTTTTTTTTTTAAATGTGTTGTTTGAGAATTATTTTTTTGTTTTTTATTTACAACATAATTCCCAACCAAGATGGCCACAGGTTGTTGCCTGGATTCAATTTTGTTTGGTCCCTGGGAGTCCAAAAAAGATAAATCAATTCAATGATTGTTTTAGCAGGGAGTTATAGTGGGAAAATTCCAGCAACGTGGGCCCCACCAGTTACCCTCCGGAAGTTTAACATAGTCCCTGAAAAGTTGCCTTCCCAATAGGAAAGTAGTCTTCCAACCACCATTTTTCAGGGCCTATGTTAAACTTCGGGGGTGTATAAGTAGAATAACTCCACTTATAAATGGGGTTATAACTTTACCCGTGATTATACCCGTTCGCCGGTGGTCACAATGGGGTGGTTTGGGGTGGGGTGGGGTGGGGATGATGACGTTCCTTGCACCTGAAGACATCTTTGATGCTACGGAGATGATGTCGTTCCTTGCACATGAACACATCTTTGATGCTACCGAGCACGTGGGNCCTTGAAAAAACGGAAAGTCTTTTTGTGTTTTTTTTGTGTGTTGAAGTGTATATATATATAATTTATGATTATATGATTATATGATACGATATGGTCATATGTAATATTACATATATATATATATACTATATCATACACGATATTATATAATTATATATATATATATATACATATGTATACATAAATACGGGAGTTCATGGGGCTTGGCCCCAGGGGGGAGTTAACCAAAGTACAGGGATTAGACATTTATTCCGCCAGCTGAGGTTGGAAGAGTGCAGAATGCTGGGCATCACTGATTACTTTGCGACAGTAGCGGATGATGGCAAACCAGGCGAGCATGCCTGTATATATGTATATATATACCTGGGATCTTCTAGGCATGTAAAATGTCTGCCTTTTGGTAGTTTTTGTTGGGTGAAAAGGCACAAATTTTACACACTTGGAAGATCCAGGTATATATATAATATATCATATATACCTGGTATCCGAAAGCCAACCAGTTTTAGATCGATGGATGTTTGGTGAGGTTCACCCATTTTTCATTAGTCATAATTTGGTTCGTCATCCAATTGATAGCCAACTGTTTTTTCGAACGGGTAACTTTCGGGTTCCAGGTACCAGGTAGGAAGTCAAAGACTATTAAAATGACAGTTCTCAATTTTGGTAAAACTCTCAGAAACTCAGATTCAGAAACTAGTGGATGATTTAGAGTGAATATTAATTCCCTACTCAAAAAGATAGTTTTTGAGGAAAACCACACCATTTTTCCAAGGTCTGTATCTATCTACACATTGATGAGAAAAGTGATGAGTGTAAACATGTGAGAAACTCGGAGACAAAAACACACACCTCTATTTGAATCGCATGGTACTGCTTGATTAATGAAGGGATCTCATAGCATAAGCATGCATAAGCCCTATATATCTGGATAGTTTTTTCATCCCCTAAACGAAACTACCATGGCAATTTCTTTATTGTCTTTACACTTCCCTAAACCAAGATAGCTAGCTGGAAAAAATTCCCACCTTTTTTTGATGGTCTTTTTCTGGGAAAAAAAGGGTAGGGGGAATTTCCAGATGGCCAAAATGTAAGTTTTTATGTCGTTCCGAATTCCGACTCTCCCAACAATGCTGGTGCCAGCTGCGCTCTTCCACAAGCTGGACATGTGCTCCGCGGCGGATGTCATAAAACAACGACCTAATGTGGATTCCATCGTTGTTGGATGGGATATGCAGCTCACTGCCCTGAAAGTAGTGCCCTGGATGAATTCAAAACAAACACACAAACACACACAACATTAACTTGGTGGTGTTTGTGTGTGTGTGTGTGTGTGTGTGTGTCAATTTCAAGGTGATGCCTTGATCGGCCTTAGTACATGAATCTAGAGAGGTGTTCATTAGATCTACTCGTAGGATGGAATGTCACCAGCAGGATGACATGAACCATTTTTAGTAGGGCATTTCAAGCTAAACCTTCATTTGTGACGATTGCATCCTTGGAGATGGGGCTTGACCAACTTATCATGACGTATCACGTTTGAGAACTACCAACAACCAACCCTTAGGCTTGGTAGGGTTAGATAGGAAACAATCAGGTAGCCTGTTTTCTCAGAAAAAAAAACCATCGCGCACAGCACAGAAATTCCACATACAATTCACTTCCATTGACAGAAATTCACGCCAGCACCCTCCTTTCTGGGTGGTGTTTGAACCCGTTTTGGGGTTGCTCAAATGGCACCCCAACTCCCCATCTATTTGGCACCCCGAAAGGAGGGTCACTTGGCACAAATTCACTTCCACAACTTCATGGATTTTCCACAACCTCAGGGCACGGCGGTCAACTACATCAAATGGCATGAGGATTTGCATGCCAGCGAGCCGGGCTACAAGGAGAGTTGTTGATTTGATTGGAAAACGTCGTGGTCGTTGTTGTGGGTCAACCTGTAGGTTGGGGCAAGCCTGGAGATTTTCTTTAAAAACAAAATCTAAGGTTTATAAAAAGGATCATGAAACACTAGCCGCACTAGCCACCTGGCAAAAAACTGCGAGTTTGGTGACCTTTTTTGGTATGGTGGTCGTGAAAACGCGACCATTTCAATCAATGGAACTGTATTTTGTGACGAAAACCCAACTAACTTGGGGTATCAAGTTGGGTCACTGCTGCTGCTGAATCACCTGGCATCTTCTGGAAAAAATCAAACTTGAAGGGATGATTTGGGTGTTTCCTTAAAAGGTGGTACCCCCAAATCATCCATTTTAATAGGGTTTTCCATTATAAACCATCCATTTTGGGGATACCATTATTTTCGGAAACACCCATTTGTCTTCCAAAAAAAAACACAAGGAGATGCCCTTGATAGCTTGCTCGGGTGATACCGGTGGCGTCTTGGGAAAGACCACCCACTTGGGAAAAGAATTGAAGTTACGTGCCATTGGTCACTTGGGACCGAAAACAGGGGGGTGGGGGATTGTTTGAATGTTGTTTTTTCTTGATTTTTTTGGAAATTTTCCGTGAAGGCCATGGGTGTGGAGAGCTGATTTCTTTTGGAGAAGAGAGAGTTGCAATAGTTAGATATACATGTCTGTATATATTTATATATATATTTAAATTGATAATATATATAATATATATATACATACACTGTAAGTAAACAAATGTTCCATTATCTGTTTTTATGTATACCTGGAACTATGAAGCCTAGCTGTTTTGAATCTAGGAGTATTTTTTTTCCCACTTTGGTGGGTGCCCCGGAAAAACCGATATTCATGTCTCCGATATTCATGTCTCCGGGATGACAAAAAAGAATGTACACCCATGGAAAGTAACTTGGAATAGGAATTGAAAAATTGTGGTAAACTAAGATGGAACCGAAAAGTAGAGGTTTGGAAGATGACAGACTTTCCTTTTCAAAGGGGTGATGTTCCACGTTAAAAGCCGTTAGTTTTGACGGGTGTAAGCCTTAGGTAGATGACTTCAATGCCTTTTCCAGGACATTTTCAGCTTCCCAGCTGTTGGTTGTTGGGGAAGAAGAATCATCATCACCAGCTGCAAGATTTAAAAAAGAACAAAAACTTATCACGAAAGCTAGCCATCAGGCTAAAGCTGGTGGTGGATTGACCTAAGCTTGCTTAGTGTGTACGTAAAGGGGGTCCTGGGGGGTTGCTGCTACCTGGTTGTCTCTCTAAGTATCCCGGATCTATGGTAGCCCCCAGGTGTATTTGGCAGAAACGAGCGGTAACTACGATATATCTTGACATATATCTATACATATACATATGATATACCCTCCTGGGAACTAACATATCCCTTTCCAAGGCAGTTTTGAAGATGAGTTTCCTCTTCCCAAGGTGGGATATGTTAATTGCCTGGAGGGTATATGTATATACCTGGAACCCAAACTCAAACGACCCTTGTTTTGAACGGATTTTTTTTTTGGGCACCAACATCACCCATGAAAGCACCATCAAAGCACCACCGAGAGATCTCTTTCTAGTTATACATGGAATTATAACCCCCTATGAATGGAGTTGTATTTAAAAACGGACAATTGGGGTTATAACCCCTATAAATGGAATTACACCCCTGAAAATTAACATGGAACCTGAAAATCACCCAATTAAAACACACCATCTTCCAAACCTCCATGTTTAGGTTGCATGTTAATTTTCCATGGCGTATATAACCCCTGCAAAATTGAGTTATTATTCCCCTATACTCACAACTGGTGACAGATTTCCGGGTCTGTTTACTGAGGCAATGGTGCAATGGCGGATATCATAGCTCGCAGCTTTGATCCACCCAAAATCTGGGTGGATATGGGCAAACCCTCGGAATCTCGACAAACCCTTGCGAAGTTCAACAGTTCGCCCCTAAAAATTTACCATCCCAAAAGGAAAGTAGTCTTACTTCCAACCATCACTTTTCAGGGGCGAGCTGTTAAACTTCGGGGGTGAAAGGGGTGAAGCGCGTCGAGTTTGTTTGGTGCAAATGGTAATTTTCAAGGACCGGTACACGTGGCCATGGATGTCCAAAGACTTCTCTTAACAAACAAACATGGTGAAAACATGGACTTACTTAAAGAGTTGTTTTTCAACAATCGATAATGCATAGTGTCATGAAAATTTGACGGAAACAACTTTCCTAGAATTCTTTTTGGCTTTTTCTGAGGCAAGCCTGAAGTTTTGAAAACGTTTTTTTTTCTTTTGGGGGGGGGGGGGCGGAACGATTTTATCCGGCCATCTTTTTTTAAAACCCGTATCAAAACACCGTGTTTTTTTCATACCTACACATCGCTGTGTGTTAGACATGTCAGAGAAAATGTTTTTATTTGCCAAGTGAGATAGGTTGACCCAAGGTTGAGGTGTGGAAAGGTTTCGTGAAGTTTAGCTCATGTTTAGCTCGCACCTGAAAATGGATGGGTTTAGAATGGGTTTAGAATGACGATCCTGTCCAATTGGAAAATTTGCAACATATTTTCAGGGGCGTTTAGGTGAGTTTCAGGGAGTAGGGTGGAGGATTCAACCTTCAGATGCACGTGCGCGTGGCAAAAATCGCCTCGGAAAAACCACGTGAATCGGAGGAGGACTTCGGTTTCGTTTGGTGAGATTGGTGATCACAAGCTTTAACCTTGTACTTCCCCAAGTGGATTATCCTGGGAGCGGGATATTTTCGCATCCCAAAAAACATCCCAAAGACCATCAAACGATTTACACAGGAACCATTTACACAGGAATCCATCAAAGATCCTAACAAAAATAAACATGTGATGGGACCAAGGATGCTTTGTTGCTGCTTTTGCGGAGCCCTCATGCCTACAATGTCGATCTCAGTAAGGCTCTGATGGTGTGGGGCCCCAGATGTTGGATCAAGAAACCACCGGGGATGGTGAAAACACAGTCACCGTAATTTTTTTTGTGAGAATATCTTCTACCCTCCCTGAAACTAACAGTTCGCACCTGAAGTCCTGGATGGTTGGAAGACTAGTTTTCTTTTGGGATGGCTTATTTTCACGGGCGTTTGCTGTTAGTTTCAGGGAGTGTATATGTTCTAGGGTCTAAACTCCCACCAATCTCTATGTCAGGGAGGGTCACAGCCCCCTTAGTAGATTTTTTTCTGTACCGAAAGCATTCCCTACTAAAGATGGGATGACCATTCCCCAAAAAGCAACTTTTGACCCTGGCACGAATAAACATTACAAATTGATATTTATGATAACCCTGGAAGTCAACCACCATATTACAAAAGGTGTTTCCTTTTGGATGTTGATTGATTTTATGGACATTACTAATTAATATTTGTTATCTGGTGTTAGAGAGGCTTGCAAGGAATGCTTCATTTGGACAGGACAATATCCGCCAGACATTATTCACTGATAATTACCTTCCAATAACCTTAATAACTGTAAAATCTTTTTCAGGAAAATAAGACATTAACACTCTTATATTTTTTTATTACTAATGAAATCTCGTTTACAATCATATCCTTGTCCTCTGATCATAAATTATTTTTGGAATCTTGGTTTTTTATTAGGGATTACTATTTACCGTGTCCAAGCTCCAGAGTTAGCGAGTGAACCAATGGATGACCTAGGACACAAGGAATTAAACCCTTACTATAAAAAATGGTGGTTCGTAAAGCAACCTATTAAAAAATGGTCGTTGAACTTTTAGGGAAAATATATACAATTCTACAATACCAACTGTTTTTTTGGATTCCGGTGGATTTGGCTCATGATGCTTAGCACTCTTTGGTCTGAGTGCTGAAACTTTAGCCAAAAAAGACTGAAGATTCAAAATGCGGCATGCTGAATCAACCTCCGGCGCGCTGGGATTTCTATGTCCCAATCCATCCAGGGGTTTCCTAAAATGATGGGTTTTCCCCCCAAATCACCCATAAAAAATAGGGTTTTCCATTCTAAACCATCCATTTTGGGGTACCACCATTTAAGGAAACACCCATCTCTTACCCTTAGGACCGCGGTAGAAAAAGATGTCACATGGCTGCTACTCCTCCGAAAAAAAAAAACTAACAGCTCGCCCCGCTGAAAAAACCCGATTCTTTGAAGACTAATTTTTCCTTTTGAAATGGTCCCCTTTTCAGGCAGGACATGTTAACCTTTTCGGGCAGGTCATTTTTTTTTGGGCACCGTTTGGATCTGGCGAGGGACATGAGGCAAAAGGTCGAATCTTTAGTACTTTGGATTGGCGATCCTACTTAGTAAGTGGTTAGTTAAGGGAGTTACTTCCGCCATTTATAACAAGATCAACCCTATTCATGGGACGTACGATCACCATGCTTATTGATCACCAAAAAATTCAGGTACCTAAAATGGAGGAATCCTGAACCTTACAAGGGTATTTTGGGGGTGGGTTTCCCCTTACGTAAGCCGTATCTATAGAGCTTCCATAGGTGTTTCGTATCACCATTTTAGGTACCTTTCCGAAATGCTTGGTGATTTCTTACCATTTTGATCGTTGGCAAGTCCCCTTAAGGATCGGGGGTTGTTTAAGGACCCCGACTCCAAATGAGCCATGAATTCATGGCTTATAAAAAATGGGGGGGGTGATCCGATCACCATGTAACCACTGGAGCCCGCGCCCCTCCTGGGAGCCCCGTCGACTCCGACCAACTTTGAGGTCGGAGACACACTGCAAACCGACATTGTCTTCGGAAACAGAGGAGGCCCCATCGACCTGAAAAAACACCGTTTTGTAGGCTTCAATATGGGGGTTTCCTAAAATGGTGGTACCCCCAAATCATCAATTTTAATAGGGTTTTCCATTATAAACCATCCATTTTGGGGTACCCCTATTTTTGGAAACACCCATATGTACATACGTATGGAGTTTCCCGAAAGCCAAGCAAGGTTTTTCAATGGATGGAACATGGATGGAACTTGGTGATTTCCAAGGATATTTTTGTGATGTAATGATTTGGGGTTCATCATCCAAATTGATAGCCAAGCATTGATAAACAGATGGTTATCAGGTTCCATCTGTATGGAAGATTTACCTACGAATTCAAGTATAGAGATGCAGCAGCCAAATGTGGGGTACATATTCCATACATTGAGCATTTGGAGCATTTGACTTACCATTTTTGCTTTCCTAAAAAAATCAAAAACACCACTTTTTTTGAGAAAGTGTGGCAATTTACATTGTTAACAACCACTGGTAACCGGGGGTGGTGTTCCCGTACTTAAGGGGATCTTACTTCGAGATTCCCACCCGGTGGTTTCCAGGCATGAAGACCTTGTTGGTGTTGACGGGTGTCACGAGCCAAATGGAGCTCGATGAAGAGTTGCGATCCAGTGGCCCAAGTGTACGAAGGCGGCGTTTTTTACCGCGGTGGGCAAGGACACACCGGATACGGGAATACGGGGTTCCCAACAAAAGTGGTGAGTCATGGCATGACTTTTGGGCAGAAATGAAATGAGACCAATGTAATATATATATGCATATGTTTATATGTATGTATATATTTCACTGGGTCATTTGTTGTTTTTGCTACCCCCTTATGATATTTTCGCAAATATCGACCCGGGTCACCTGGTCATTTGCTTCAATCTTTTGGGGAAATTTGAGGTTTCACCACCCGGCCACCCCCGAGGCCTGGACCCGGAAACACCATCCGTCACCCGGCCTTTGCCTCGAATCCGAGGCCCACCTACGTCTTGCCCAAGCTGGGAAGCTTCGTTGATTCGGGGCAAATTGCCCGCGTGGACAAAGTCTAAGGCGAAGGCGGCCAGGCGTTGGTTGTAAGTCGACATTTCCTCGGGGGTCATGAAAAATGGCACCCCCATTTTTTTTGGGGTGGAAGTTCCACACCTTTCTTTAAACAACCCGCAAAAAGCCCTATAAATTTACTATAAATCATGGAATGCTATAACCAAGGATCATTTTAGAATGCTACCCAGTTTTTCTTGGGATCAAGTGCAGTAAACTTGATGCGATTTTATTTTGCGGGCAATTTATTTTCGGAGGGATATTTCCCCATATTTTTTGGAGGGATATTTCCCCGTGAATCACAGGTGCATTGTGTGGGCCCTTCGTGGTGTCGTGTATTTCATGACCCCTGTGCCATGTCCATGTCGGTCCCGGTGGTTTCAACACCGAATCCTTGGTCCTTTTGGCCTCCTGGGAAGATTGGAAGATTGGAATTTTTGAACATTCCATTTTTTTTCACTTGGCACATATTGACACTTTTTTTATTGACCAATTTATATATTATATATAATATATACCTGTATCCTCTGAAGACCTGTATAAAGGAATGCCCTTTCAAAAAGACCGCCTTTTATCTAAAAGAGCCGTACTTTCAAAGAGCCCCGTACTTTTCCGTACATCTGGTACATATCGATTGTCCAGTGAATTATTCAATCTTCTGCAACTGTTTTTGGCAATGATGCTGCTTATACTGAATGTATCTTCCACTCTAGACAATGGAAAGGATGATATATAAGCCCCTAATCTCCTGAACCTATCTCCCTTTGCCCTCTGCAGCAAGTGTTTTTTCGGTTACACCGCAAACGTGCTGGACAATGTCTTTGATCAATCGGTCCGGTCCTTGGTGGCCAGCGAGTGGGCAGTTGCTGATTGGAGTTGAAAAAAACCAATTGATCCCAGGGCATTGGGTTGATAGGTAGGAGATTTACAAAGTATAGTGGAACATCAGTGTCATAACTTGCATCCTGGGTCAGCCAAATTCAACTATAATTAAAGCCGCAGGATGCATATGATCCTTTGTTTTTGAAGATAGGACACTTGATATTGTTTGATCGTTGATTATGAAAAAAAACTGAAGCATTACCAACACAAAGTCCCTTCAAGGGGTGTTTTTTCCATGTGGTCCCCATTCCCCATGCTTGGGTGATACTGGTGGCGATAAAGGGGCAGGTTGCCAACGCACCTGCTTAAAGTCTAGAACTATCAGCCCTTGTAGCCTTGTAGCACTGTAGTCATACACATTAAAGCTAGGGGTCTTATGGCAGCACTTGGATTGAAATTGTTGGTTTTCTTCATTTTCCATGTTGCCACTCCAATGATTGTCCAACATTACGTTTAAGCGAGTACAGCACACCTGAGATTTGTTGCAGTGCTTTTGGTTCTTACTTAGCTCCAAGATTTCTTCCTGTGAGTCTTCCTGTGCCCTACGATGGTTTTTATGCCCGATCTTGATCTACTGGCTGCAGAGTGGGAGGGTGATGCCACTATCAGGCAGCGGGTTGGGACTGAGAAGGCCCTTTTCGATTCGGAGGTGAATGGCAAGGCTTTGGGGATCAACACGCGTGGGGCGGAACATCATGCCAGTGTGCTTGAACCGCTTTTGAGGCGGCTTGTGGAGCCCGAAACTTTTAAGGTTGGCATGTGCAGGATTCCGGATCTTGAGGAACAGCTACTTGCCTTTGATGTTTTCAATGAATGTTTGTGTTTTTCCTCTGGGTTTCCATTTCGTCATCCATGTTGTTTTTGTTTGATGATTGGGGCAGTACATGTGGAATTTAATAGCGAACCCGGAATGAAACTTTGTCCTGTCCTGCCAGGTTTTATTGCACAGTAGGTCCATGAGTTGGATGTATATCGGGGCAACAGGAACAACTAATATATTATGGTTTTATCATCTATATTGCTTCTGGGTTTAAAGGCTAGGTTCCTCCAATAACCTGGTGGTACCACTGCCTTTATTTTATTTCGATCATTTATAATCTTCATTTGTTACTTGCCCACCACCTTTAAACCTACCATCCTAATATTGATAGACCGTGGATGTGTACGATCTCAAAAGGTCGGCCTATAGGATTGCAAACCTGTTGGCCTAGGATTGCTCACCTGTTCCTGATGGTGCATCATGGTGAGACCCCTTCAGATCGTCAAATCAAGCTTGATGCTTGGTACTGCAAAAAGTTCTGTGTCTTCCTGAAGCGCAAGGGTACTCGTGCTCAGTGCCCACGGTCATCTGCAGTCAGACGGTTGCTTCGTATCATTGATCGAGCTGATGAGGACAGAGATTTTGTGGGCCAAAAGTCAAAAGATTCCAAAGTTGTGTTTCTTCAAGGTGCCCAAAGATTTTTTAAGGGAGTCCATTCTAAAAGGGTCCTCCTGGATAGATCCTAGATTGATCCTACACCCCAATCACAACTGGCAGGCTGAGCCAGATGAAGAAGAACCAGCCGAGAATCCGGCCGATCAGATGGAGGTTGAAGCTGGTTTTGTGGAGTCATCGGATGATGAGCCTGAAGGTGAGGCTGAAGCTGAGGCACCTTCTCATCCTCCTGGCGATGAAGTTGTTCCTGCTTCCAATGAAGCTGTTCAAGGGTCCCCTGTGGCTCTTGATCAGGAGGAGTTTGAGGAAGAGCTTCCTGAGGTTGACCAGGAGATTGTCCCAGGGGAGGCACAGCCGGAGGAGGAGCCAAAGCATTTGGAGGACTCTGGCATGGCAGTGGTCGAGGCTGAAGAGGCTGAAGAGTTCACGCCTGAAGACAAGAAGCTGCCTTTTGAGCCTCTTGAGCCTTCTCCCAAGAAGGTGAAGACACATCAATTTGGCTCTGCTGAGTCTGAAGTTGAGAAACAAATTGCCGCTATGCAAGAGAAGCTTAGTGCCCTCCGGTCCTATGCTGATAGTGAGAGACTAGACCTGAAGTTTAGATTTGGAATTTTGTTATAGGATAGGCATCCGTTGTTCCCGGAGGATCCCAAATCTATTTCAAGTTTTTCCTATGTCCTTCACCCACTGTTTATTAAAGAGCCCAACAATTGCCATTGCTCTGAGCTCTGATGTCTCAGGGCTGCAAAGCGAGCAGCGATTGCAGAAAGCATCCGCAATGGGCCTATTGTTGTCAATGAGTCCCTTCCTTTTGGATCTGATGGCCTAGACACTCTTGACGTGCCTCCTCCTGAACTTGATGCCTTGGCAGATCGATTGAATGCTCCGATGCCAGAAGAACCGGACTTGGGCAAGAAGTCTCCTGAACTTGTCCCTTGGAGCTTTGAAATTGGATATTCTACTCTCAGATAAATTCGTATATCTGAAGTTTTCCAACCAAACTTCCTTAGACAACACAGTTTTTCTTTGTGAGTTTGCCTTGCAAATGGTTGGTAGGAACTCATGGCAATTGGAAAGTGATCCACCTTCCCCATTTCTTGCCTGCTAAAATTCCTCGTTTATCTTTCCCAAAATGATTTGAGGTTCTTCGTCGCATGCAGCTTGGCTTGAAGAAAGCTGCCAAGGAGGGAGAGGATAACCCTGATGGACCGCAGCCGGCAAAAGCACGACGAGGACGTCGGCCAAGAACTTTGAAGGCATCACCCAAGAAGAAGGTCAAGGCAAAATCCAAGGCTGCGCCTAAGAAGGCAGCAGCCAAGTCCAAGACTGTGCCTTCGAGTTCAAGAGCTTCAGCATCGAATGCCAGTGGGAAGAGAACGGGCAAGCAGGCGAAGCTTGAAGCTGATGTTGCTGATCGTGATGGTTTGGCTGCGCCGGTCAAGGCGGAAGGGAAGCCAAAGGAGCCCAAGAGGGAGAAGAAGCCGGTGGAGAAGGAAGATGTTGCCCCTGCCGCTGATGGCGCTCAAAAATGCTTCGCTCGCCGACGAAGGCCTGCAGCAGCCTTCCCTATGGCCAAGTTCGATGCGATCCGTCAAGCTTTCCAGCAAAAGGTGAAGCCACTCTTGGCTGCTTACAGTGCCCACGAGGACAGAACGATATCTTATGTTTTTCCAGTTGCATGTAGTTCACCTTCTTTGTTGGGGATGGGGTGGTCCTGTCCTGTTTCACATTTTGCCAAATGATTCCATTCCATCTAGAAACAAAAACTACATGCCGTGTATTAACAAAATAATTTTAAATGCAACCTGTAAGGTGGAAACAATGAGAAACTCTGAAACGCCAACCATTGAAATAGAAACGGTACTTCTGCTTATTGTGAGCTCCCCATACCCTCTTTCATTTCACTGTTCTTATATGCTTTTAATATTTCATTTACTGTGGTCCACACCTCACCAGTGATCAGGCGTTTGTATTTGTTGGTATCCTATCCTACCCCTAAACAACTTATATAAACGGCTCCCTCATTTTCCCGATGCTATCCTCTCTTTCCCGTCATCTTTGGGAGAATTAAAATACACTTGCAGGATTACTTCTGGACCTTTTGCACCCAGTTCTTCAAGAACAAGAAGGTTGAGCTGTCTGAGGCAAATGTTGTGTCCGAGGCTCACTCTGCTGCCAAAGCATATGTGGACCATCTTCACAAATCTGGCGTGTTGGAACCCGGGAAGTGATCGCTCAAGGGTTGGAGGTGAAGGGAGAGCCGGCTTGATGATAATTTCCAAATCAATTTGAAACTCTGATGCTTAAGTTCATCATGAATGTTCAAGTTGTTTCTTTGCCATTTGCAGTTTTGACACCTGACAGTCCTAGTTCGTGACATCAAATCGATGACTCAAAAATGGCTGGAACATCCCTTTCCAATGTCACCTCCTGTTTTCATCCTTGGGGGAAATGGGTCCTCCAAGATTCTTATTGGAATAACCGTAGCCCAACTGTTGACAAGTTTTGAGTGAGGCTTTGTTGGGGTGGCTTAGGTATGGCTGCACATGTTTGGGTAGGTGATCAATGACCACGCTGTTCAAATCCCTTTAGTGCTCTGCGGAATCTTTTAAATTCTAAATGTTTCTGTTTTTGATGTAGAGAAATTCTTTGAAACTTACATTTTCAAGGTACATGATTCAAAAAACAAACTGATCACTTGTTGCAGTACAAATTGGGCAGGGCAACTGGGCAGCGTTGGTGTTTTGGAATCTGGGGAGCCACAGTGCCAACCCAACTACAGTGCTGATCTCTGTCGACCGAATGAGTTGGAAAAATGAATGCGTGATCATATGGTAAAAGTTTTCATCCCAAACTACCCCAAACCCAAAGTAAACCACAAGTATGAATGAATCCAAATTGGGGCTCCATAAGGGGTCATGTTTTTGTGGGGACCAATCCGGCCCTCATTCCCCATACTGCTCCTTCCATGCACCGTCCATTGAGGTCAAAGACCTGTAGATGCCCCGGAAGGCATGTCGAGTCGAGGTATGGGCTGGAAGAGAAGATTGCAACCGGAGTCTTATCAAAACAAAAGCCCGGCAGGCATGTTTACTCTTCTTTTAAACCTATCCAAGCTGATGTTGTTCTTTAATTTTTTTTGAGAAATGGTCCTTTGAAATACCAATTTGTTTACTTTTTTTTGTTTAGAATGCAAGAAGTTGCGTAACTCGCATCAAAGGAAACGGATCAGTGCATTCTTAGATGGTGCATGTATGGCACAAAATGCAAAATATTTGACCAGAGTCTTTCTCGAACACTTTGGGGAACAAAAGTGTCTGAATATGGCCATAGAAAAGATCAAGGTCTTTACCTTTTGAAGTGATCTTGGGACCATCGGTTTCGTCCCAAGCCAACATGGAGCCCGCAGCAAAACTGGATCTGGTTGTGAAGCGATTGCATTATCTGGGTGCCCCCAAGGCTTTTGGGATTATATGGGTTGGGGGATGTTGGGGGGTTCGTGGTGAACACATGTGAACACAGCCTCATACAAGACAGTCTCATATCATGGTATGAATTCACGCACAAAGCACAAATTCCCATTAACTTTTCCATCCAACTGGGGAGAGGAGCCTCTACAAGAAAAAAATGAAAATTGCAGCTAGGAATTGTTCATGATTTTCTCCACATTTCCATGATCACTATACTGACTCCCTTCGTCAAGGTTCTCTTGGCTGCTGTCGTACTGCTGTTTCTCTCGGCAAATGTCACAATCTTCCAGGAGGTTTGGTGGTGGGTCAAAACTGTAAGCAGTATACTGATACTGTGTCATTCAAAAAAGATGATATTTTGCTTGGTCCTGGATGTTGGTGGGGTGAGAGGTGTTCAACTGAAGCTTGAAGCTTTGATATCTAAATCCAAGCTCTGCACATGACTACTGATTACAAGCATGGGTTGTAAACCAATTATATAGTGAACATCACAACATGTAGTAATGCTGTTGGATTTTTTTCTTGGTGGCAAGTATTCACGCTTACAACTTATATACTTGATATGGGAAATCATTGGGCCCAAATTTGAAGTCAAATTGATGTTGCATTTTCCCGCAGCTTCCTGTGAGCTCCGCAGGCTTACGACTTTATCGAGCTTTTCTCAGGTGAAGGGTGGTTAACACGCACTCTTGGGGCAGCTGGGAAATCTACAGCGGCATTTGATATTTTGTTGGGTAACCCTGAGCCTGGTAAGCAAGATGTCATGGACCTTACTACTCCGAGTGGTTTCTGGTTTCTAGTTTGGGAAATTCAATCACCTTTCTTGTATTTCTCGATCGCTTATGTTTGGGTGGGCCATGACCATGTGCATGAATACAACATCATATATCCCTGTACAAGAACGAAGTCAGCGAAAAATCATATTTTCCATTCCAATAGTTTCTTGGTTGACCTGCAAACATCCACAATGCCTATTGGTCTTTTTCAACTAAGTTTATGCCTCCTGTCGATCTTGAACATGAAGTTTGACGAGAGCCTCTGTGTCATCGGCCTACTTTGTTCCAGCTTTGTAGCTATTAATGCAGCCACCCATCAAAGATCTCCTTGCTGTCCACTAGGGAACCCCGACAGACCACATGTGGCACTTGGAAATGGGCTGGCATCTCGGAACCTTGTTGGATAGATACAGGTATCGTTGAGGTTTTGTTGGCAATAGTTTGTTTGCAACCAACGACTTTTCTATACCGTAACTACCAAACCCTGAACTGCAAGTTAGCATTTTGGGCCTTGCACCACTCCAAGATCGGCTATAAAGCCAGGTGTATCTGATACACCTGCCATTTTGGGGCTCCAAGATCGGTTAAAAAGCCAGGTGTATCTGATACACCTGCCATTTTCGGGGTCCAAGATCGGCAAAAAAGCCAGGTGTATCTGATACACCTGCCATTTCAGGGTCCAAGATCGGCTATAAAGCCAGGTGTATCTGATACACCTGCCATTTTCGGGGTCCAAGATCGGCTATAAAGCCAGGTGTATCTGATACACCTGCCATTTTGGGGGCCCAAGATCGGCTATAAAGCCATTTTGGGGGTCCAAGATCGGCTATAAAGCCAGGTGTATCAATCATATATGCAGGATAGAAACTTATGTAGCTTTAATGACACTGTTGGGATGATTGCCCCATGAATCTTTGGAGCAAACATATTTTTGGTGTTTGCTGATTCGAACCTTTTCTTGAAACCGGTTGCCTGCCTTGGCGCCGTACCTCAGGGTGACATTGCTGGTCCTCACCTTGCAGGCGGTTGGCGCTGCGTGGATGATTGAACAACCGATTTCATCATTGGCATGGTACCATCCGAGGTTGCGAAGCATTCTTCGTAGCATCCATAAGGTTGGGCTTTAACAACATCCATTGATTTACTGTAAACTTCTTGTTGTGTTGATGCTTCATCGGAAGTTCTGAAAACACATTTCCATGAATCAAACTTTGAATGACCAAGCCAACAGTATTCCCCCAAAAAAGAGCTATAGGGCCCCGAAGTTCTTTGAAGAATCGACCTCCTTTTTGGCTCCAATTTTGGTTCTTGATAAGTGAATGGACGTGTGGGCCGGGTCACGGTTAAATTCAATAGGATGGAGATTAACCCTGAAGGTGTATGTATGCAAATGGTGGATGGGACATTACTCTGCCATGACTCCAAAACGTCACATTTGCTGGTCCAACAGTCGCAAGATTGGTGGTCTCAACAAAGGGGTTCTCAATAAGAAACAAAGGCAGGAGATTGCTAAACATGGTGTCAAGTCTGCCACTGTCAAAACGAGCAGTACTGGGAAGAAATCTTATACTGGCACTGGATTCCTTCGTGGAACTGGGTGGGGGGCTGAGTTGTTATAACATATTGTTTGCAACATTTTTTTTGAGTGGTTGATCAATCGTTTTTTGGTGACCTGAGAATATAGAGCAATTCCATCCAAAATAAATTTCATATATATGCTTCATTCATGGTGCCCCTTAGCATGTTTAGCCTCACATATTGACTGTAGCGTCTATAGCGCTTAAATTTTCAAGTATAGTCGAAACTGCAGTCCAAATTAAAGTTTGGCTCAGCGCCACTACCAAGTGATAAATAGATAGTGTCTACTCACTTGTTTTTGATCTTGTTTGGGGATTTCCAGCCCAACCACACAAAACATAGTGTGCGTCCATCCTGTTTGGGTTAAATTCACCTAGAACGGGGTAGCCGCCCAGGACCTATCCTCCACACTTTGGATTGCGGGTGGCGGAACTTTTCCCTGCCATCATTTCCAACCGGTCCGGGCCTCCTGAAATTCCAGACGAGGCAAAAGAACTTAGCCTCCAGGACTTTTTCAAAGCCCTGCCTTGGGACGGAGACGTTTGGGATGATGCAGGGATGGTGGAAGTCCTTGCATACCTCCGTGGAAATCAATCGTTGGAGCTAGGAAGTTGGCGATCACTGTTCCCGGAATTTCTGTAGGATGTATAGGGGCCCGCCATACATGTACAGCTTAAATGGATCTTTGCAATACATTGGCAATACATCTTGTTTGGGGCTCCGTTTTGGGGGCACTTCGTCCCCATAAACAATTAACCCGTAGCCTTCTTGCTGCATCCCAGTAGCAAATGCATATGGCAATTAGAGGATTGAAGTGGAATAGGCGCTGGCTCCTACAGTGTTGTTTCCACCCCCAATTCCAGCGAAAAAAGTTGGTGTGCTCAGAATGATGTTTTTGTCTGGAAAAGTTTCAAGTGTTTCCAAATGGATGGCCTATGGAATGTTTTTGATGTTTTTTTGTGGTTTTAGGGCTGAATCTTGAGAATTCAAGAGTACGTACAAAATACGTACAGAATACGTATTATGTACGTACATTGACCCGTACATACCCGTACATGCGTACAAGGCACGTACTTTTCCGTATAAGGTCCGTATATTTCCGTATAAAAGTACGTACTCTATACGTACTTTACCCGTACATTTGACATATCCAGAATTGACTGTTTTCATCCATTTTCAACAGGTTTGATATCATTTCCAAAATTGACTTCCTGAAAACAAACATGTTCTTGATGTTGTTGTGGATTTTGGATTGTATATACTGCATATGCTACTTTCCATCCCTTCCCACAGCCTTTTCAGGTCAGATTTTCTTGGGTCCCCACCGATAGGCTTCATAGTTGGGTTGACGCCTGTCATGGGAAAGAAACAACAACCGCCTGTTCGCACCTTACCTTCAAAGAGCCATAGCTGTTCTGAAATGGAGAAGGGCCACAAATCACTGGTTGCCATTAAGAAAGAACATCAAGATCCGGTGGAGCTTGCAGCTGAAATAAAGGCCCATAAAATGTTTTCCTTAAGTACTGAATGGTTTCAACTTTAGGGTGTTTGAAGCTTTAACTTTAGAGGGACCTTATTTCCTTTTTGGGGGAGCTGTCAGGCCTATGAAGACAAGCTTCGATCTTTGAAGGAACAACATGCCCTGGAGGCCAAATGTAATTGTGCTATGGATGGGTGATTCCTAGTAAAGATCAATGAACAAAGGATTATATATAAATGATGGCTGAATCTTTGTTTGTTGGTCAGGTGGGTGATAGTCTTGGCATAACAAGTGAGAACAAACCATGTTGCCATGTTAATCCAAATATCGCCAACTTGTGACCAGGTCGCTGAAAGTGAAACCATCCCCGAAGTTTGGCTGCAGTTTTGGTGTTTTCGGCATCTTTAGTGGAGCCATTGAATAAATATTTGCCCATGGTAAACTGACAAACATGTTGGTAAACTTAAAGCTTGCATTTTGTAAGTTGTTCTGGGCTCTTCCTCGATGTTTATTCGATGTTTATTTTTGAATTAAGGCAACTCCAGAGGAGGTTGCCAAGACAATTCCTCGGAGACAACCCAAAGGTGTTGCTGCAAGTGCTAAAACAAAGGTGACGAAACCATGCCCAAGTGCTGCATCAGGTGGAACCAAGCCGGTTCACAATGCACATGTCAAACAAACGCCTTCCCAGAGAAAGGCCCCGATCCTCTCCACCGTTCCTTCACCCGCACCTACACCTCCGCCCAAGCGATTCCGCAGCAAGACTTCAGAGGAATCTCGGGAGATGGAGGAACTCAAGAAGGTCAGTGGTGGGTTGGTTTTGGTTTCTAAATTCTGCGTATCTAGCTAAGATATCAGAAAAGTAAAGCAAGGATTCTTTTCCCAACTTTTTAAACATCTTTTCAAAGTGCAGTGCCCCTGAAGTGTTTGATGCTGCTTTGAATTGAAAAGATATTTTTTTACTTCCATGGTTCCATCCATAAAGACCGGTTGCAAACATGGTTGAGTCATTTCAAATCCACTAGCTTCCGTATAGGTCAAGTTGATTCAAATTGTATTCCCTACCGCAGGTGTCTGCCTGTTTCAAGGCAAAGATGGATATGATTGTGAAAAGGTGTTGCTACAGTATGGGACACAAATACGCATCCTGTAGGTTTTTTCAAACCTGTCAATACAATCATCGCTATAGGTCATAGGCTCTGAAATATCGGCAGAAGTGAAACCCCTCCTTAAAGTACCCATTAGACTTCATATCGGCCGAAGTGAAATCAAGTTCGGAATTCCGAACTTTCCAACTCGAAATTTGAGAAGTCGAGTAGTAAAGATTTAACAATACACATTTGCTAAGACAAGAGTTGGGTAAGTATCATTTCAAGCCATCCCAATATATAAAATTTTAAATCATTGCAGTTTTGCAGGCAAACGCAAAGCTGCAAGCACGTTTGGATGCAGCCTTGGAGAGTGCAGCCCCGGCCGATGAACCTACACCCACACCCAAAAAGATGCCTGGGTGCAAACGTAGACCTTCCAAAGTCACCAAAACTCCAGAGCCTGAGCCGTCGGATCATGACAGTGATAAGGAAGAAGAAGATGGGGAGGAGGGACATGGGGAGGTGCTGACAGAAGGTGCCAAAAACAATCGCTTGAGGCGTCTCTGTGAGCGCAAGCCCTCCGGCAAACTCAAGGTCGGGGAGGAGATTCATGCCCGTTGGGCCCAAGGAGGTGCAGAGAGACAGGCTTTGAGGGATCAGCTGGAGCAATGCGACTGGGACCAGGATGGGACAAGCCTTGCCTCTGCCCCTTAGATTCTGAGATGTTCCCTGAAAAAATTACATAGGACCAATAAACAAAGTTGATTGGTTTGCCCTGCCATGTGACCTTACAAACCCCAGGCTCAATCATTTCAATCAAGGGGGAATGATCATATGTAAAGGTTTTGCCCAAACTGGGAGTATGCTTTGTCGAAAGACCCTTCAATTTTGCATGCAGGATCGATTCATCAGCACCATCACCAAGATCAAAGAGAAATCCAATTCCTTCAAGACTCACAAGAAGCGTGGTTGGTATACAAAGGAGGCTATGAAGACCAAGTTGCAATGGTCAAAGTACTTTATCAAAACTTGGTTTGATTCATCAGTTCATGTTTACACTTTGTTGACGGATTTTTCAGTGTGCAATTTGATCTTGAATGGAGTGATCCAAACCTGTGAAAAGATAGGCAGCTGTTATATATCGATACTCTTTTGAGGGGATGACATGCAAACACCAAGGTCCTACATCGACTCTGCAGTCAAGTTCTGTGAGAAGAAGGGAAATGAAGCTTTGGTCAAGCTACCAGATTGCAAATATAGAGTCTGCATGTACACCCCAAACTTGCCTTCAAGATCTAAAGTATATAGAAGGTCAAACCAAACCAGCCATTCGATCGTATTCCATCAAATATGCAGTTGAAACGAAAAATGAGGCGAGATACCTACAACACAAAGCTCTTCAAATATCTAGTCGAAGTTGACGATGATGATGAAGAAGTTCACGAAGATTTGGAGAAGGTAGTCAAGACACAAGTCAAGGCCATCTCTCTTTTCTTTCATCATGTTGGGTTTTAAATTGGTGACATGTATGTTCCAATCAAATTCAAGCAAGTAGCCTTTCCAGCCCCCACCAAATTACATATCATGAAAACCTTCATAATTACGGGAAACATGCTTGCCCTGCATTTGCAGGGGAGCCAGAAGCCCGTCAAGTTCCAGACTTTGGATATGAAAAAGACCCGGAGTGACTTGCGTGTCTCTGGTGGGGAGGTTGCTGAAAGCGATGACGAGAATGCCCCGGAAATTGGTGGGGTTGAGGACTGGCGGTGTGGTTTGTCATGCTGTGTATCGATATGCTCCACACGTGCGTACTTCTGTTTCTGAAGTTTTTTGATTAAGAAATGTCATAGTTGCAAAATCCAAAGAACCCCCTTCATGCTCCAAACAGGAGTATGGGACTTTGAAGAAATTTGGTGACTCATTGTTGAGCCGCAGTTCGAAGTTGTCGCTTCTTATCACCCAGTTGGACGAAGCCATTGAGGGTGTCAATGAATCCAGTCCACAAATCCAACGGGTTAAAAAGCTTTAAACTCAGATTTTTTTTTGGCCCGCTAGGCATGCACGTATACTTGAATGAACATGTCAGAATTGGATATGCAAAATTGATCAAATTTGTAAGTTGTATGTTTCCAATCCATGTTATGGGACACCTGCCATTCATTGAGGTCCCAGCAGGGCTTGGAAAATGCCATCAAGATCTTGGAAGAACAATTTGACCTCGTCGAGTCTGTCAAGGCTGAAGTGGCGGGATTGCAATCTGGTAAGCTTCCACCAGCGCAGCAAACACCGTTACTTGATTGGACAAGTGTTCATCATTCTCATCTCCAGGAGGAACATCAATGAATTGCACAAGTAATCTGACATGTATAACTTAACTTGGTTTCATATCTCCTTCTTCAGTCTTTTGTTCATTGATTTCCAATCGCTCTTTACATGTATACTTTATAATCTCTCACTTCCAAGGCTGATTAGCAAGATTGACGCCCAGATCCAGAGTTCGACAAAGGCATGCTCCAAGGTTACCGCCGCTGAATCTTCCGCAAAGACTTTTGGAACCATTTAATTAAATTGGAGGATGAGTATTGATTTGATGATGAATGCTTTTTGGGGGGAACACTCGAACTAGCTGCCCAGTTTGGTCATATAGACTCAGACTTGAACTACTTCATTCACGCCAACTTCCCTGCTGAATTCTTGGCCTCTTCAATATCTCTTCAATGATCTTACCGCCAAGGAGTCTCCTGAAGGGTCTGCAAAAGACACGTGAGTGAGGACTTTTCTTGTGAGTGGGTCGCAGGTCTTGCAACGCAAGGGTCGTTGCTGAACTTGTCCGAATCTAGAATCATGTTGATGGGTCCGTAGGTAGCATTCCAAGGGATTGGAATGACTTTTGCCTTGATCTCTCTGACATTGAGAGATGCTTCATTTATCTTTATTTGATAGTAGGTTTGGGGATCATGTGCTTCGCACGTGCGATGATTTCACCAAGTCATGCAGTGGACCTGGCATAGATCGACTTAGACCGGCCAGCAAACTGCTACGGAAAAGACTGAAGTCAAAATGATGGACGTTTCAATGTCAGTTACATTCAAAGTATTTGGATCCATGTATATTCTCACATTACTTGACAGCATTCATTTCTAGCAACTCAGAAAATATGTTGTGTTAAGCATCCCCGTTTGCCAGGGCAACGGACCCAACCCAGCAGAGTCCTGGAGCACTTGGCTGGATTTGCAGCTCGTGGTGTCATCGGCTTAGCTGCCTCTGCATGGTGGCGATTGTTCAACCCCAGCTTTGCACTCGATCTGACTGTGATTTGTTGACCTATAGTAAGAGTGGCGCAAATCAAAAAATCACGTGCCCATGATGAAAAACCAAGTCATATATCCACTTGTATCCTGGAATACTCTTACTCTTGAATAGTCTTAAGTACCAAAGGTTTCGAAATCAACTAGACTATATAGTTCTTCCTTCTCAGTACTTTACTGCTACGTCATGAGAATCATCCAGTGGAAACTTGAAATCATTGTTGCAAACATATTCATACACTGCAAACTGTTGTACCTCCAATGCGGCGATGGATGAATGGTTCCATGAATTGCTGGAAAGTGGGAAGAAACGCCCATCTCCTGAAAATATAGATTCGACCACTTTGACGTCTGAGTTCCTTGTCTCAATCTTTTGGTGGACATCGCTTATTGAGTTGTTTGAAAACCTGGGATCCCGATTTTGATGCCACTGGACTACAACATATCGATCGATAAATATCGTGTGCTATGTTGGCATCACATGTAAGGAGTGATAGGGCCAATGCTGCCACTGAACATGCCAGGCTTCCATTGGAATATGCGGAGTACTTTTTGCGTGATGTCTCGGAACCTCCCTCAAAGCGCCATGCGGTGGACGGTCCTCCAAAAGATCTTGGTGATGGCCATGAGCCATGGCTAAACACCATACCAAATTGAATTTGACAGTTCATGATCGTTCCAAATGTTTAGAACAAGTCACATATGTTTGCTGGAAATGTGATTGCGCTGTAGGTTGAACTTGTTCGGCTAGCACCGACCTGAGGAATCTACTGTGAATACGGAGCATGGCCAAATTGCCGTTTTGAGTGAGTTAGGAACAAAATTTGATAGTGCATCTTTCAATTGGCAACTTGTGCGCCAACACGGGTTGGTGAACTGCTGTGTCATGTGCAAACCTCCACGTGTTTTGACATGTGGGAAAATTCTATCGCATGCATTAAGTAAAATCACGGCATTTCGTGAAAAATTGGGGGTCAAAGTTTGTGTTTTCAAAATCGGGGTGACCGCAAACCCTGTCCTCCGTTTTGTTCCTTACCTACAAAGTGGCTTCACTGATATGTGGGTGGTTACATCTAGTAACAGTGTTGACACAATCCACATGCTGGAAGCTGCTTGCATATCGCACTTCAGCCCACATGTTGGATGCCGGAACAAAAGCGAGTCTGGCGGCGAAGGCGCATTGAACAGAGTAAATGTGCCTGACCCACCTTTCTTTCTCTATGTAACCGGTGGCCGTGCTGACCAGCTGAGAAGGGTTGGATGACCCAAGTACATTTCGCATTTGGGGGAAAACAAAAGAAAAACATCCTTGCACTGTGCACTTGTACGCTTGCACTTGCACGCTTTGCGTTTGCACTTGCTAGAATTTTGAAACGGAAGGCTTGAGCTAATGAGTGTGTCTTTGAAAATCTCACAACTCCAATTTTTTGTGTTTTGAAGATGGATTCTGAATTTCTTAATTCTTGCTGATACCACCCCTCTCCCCTGACATGTTTCCAGAGCTTTTGACATCCCCTTCCGATGCCACCGCTTTCAGCCGGCACTGAGGAGCCGATGTCCCACATTGTGGCATTAGCTGCTGCAGAGGTTTCGGAGAATCCTGCAGCGTCTAGCTCCATGCGACAGTTCGCAGCTGTTAGGCAACGAGACGCAGAAACTGGAGCATGCAAAGTGTTGGAAAAACTTGGCCTCAAAGCGCCCATTCCAATTGACCGGCTTTCCCTTGGGGAAGAGAAGTGGCTCAAAAATTTTCCTTGCATGAAGTTTTCAAGCTGGCTGGCATTCCTTTTGAAAACTGGCCGTGTACCCAGCCAGCTTTGTGGTTGCTCTGACATGTATTCTATGACGGTGAGGCTGGCTGAATTCTGGACTCGCTATGAGCAAATTCACCCGACGCATGAAGTATTTCAAATGAGCAGGAACGGGTTGGTCGATCTGAAATATTTGATTCCCACATACACACACACAGACGAAGGTCGCAGTGTGAAGAAACTACCGCTGTGGATACTGAGTGTGCATGGTGCTCTTGGACGGGGCACCAATGCATGGCTGCGCAAGGGTAAGGACAAGGTGCCACTGCGCCGCAATGGTTTGGGGCTACCTTTTGTTGGCCCAACCTGGTCAAATCATTTTATGTTTTCTTGCATGCTCCGGACGAAAAAGTTCTTCAAGAAGGACCCCAAGGTTTTGGACGATTTGGTTTTGGCATTTGCAGAGGATATGCAGGAGCTCTTGCTGAATGGAGTAACCACCGCAGATGGTCGGATTACTATCCGCTGTTGCCACCTTGGAACGAAGGGTGACCTTCCGGCCTTGGCAAAACTTGGCCGGATGAAACACACCTTCTCCAATTGCCCACGAGCGAGCACGACCAAAAACCCTTGTGAAGGCATCTGCTGGATGTGCCTTGGTGGCCAAGAAGAAACAGCAGATGGAAGCCGATCTGCGGTGCCCTTTGAGGAAATGTCTGGCCAGCCTCTATGGGAGGCGACTTTGGGCCAGCAGGACAATTGGGACGCAGCACCTCCAATTTTACACGGCGTTCCACTTGTGGAAGGTGAGCAGTGGTCATTTTTCAAAACGGATGTCTGGCACAACTTTCACCTGGGCGTTGCGAAACACTGGCTTGCAAGCGCTTTTGTCTGTGCAATTGAAACTTTGCCGTTTCTGGGCCACTTATCGGTAGATGACCAAATTTCATGGCTGGATGCGAGGTACAAGGAGTTTTACAAACGGAAAAAAATTTCACCACATGTTACGGAAATTGGCCGTGACACCCTGTCATGGCCCCAGTCGTCAACGTGCCCCATTGGCAACTGGAACAAAGGAGCTGCCAGCACTCACTTCATGCAATTTCTCGAGAGCCTCTGCACCCAGTACAAGACTGACTTTGCAAATGATGATTTGTTGGATACAATCGCTTCTTGGATGGATTTTGAAAAGTTTTTTTATTCAAAGTTTTGTCAGCTGTTTGTTCAACTTTCTTGAAAACCCTGGTGCAAGACTCACTGCAGCATCCTTGCAGGCTGTGGGCACAACAGCAATGAACACAGCCATTGCCAGTTTATACTCGGAAGGCGTTTTCATCCGACGTGACAGAGCTGAGAGAATTGGTAAGTTTTGGCTGCTGTTCCTGCAGAAGTATTCGATGGCAGCACGACTTGTGTATGCCAAAGGCAAGTCCCGGTTTGCAATAGTTCCGAAGCTTCACATGCTCCATCATGGGGCCTTGAAGCTGCTGCGTGAAGCGGAAAAAGCCCACACAAATGGAACATTGTGGACGAGCAACCCTTTATCGGAAAGTGTCCAAATGCAAGAAGATTATATTGGACGACCATCCAGACTTTCCCGCCGAGTAAACCCCCAGCAAATACATGCTAGGGTTTGCCAGCGATCGTTGATTTCAACACTTACTAGCCTCAAAGCTGCTGACAAAGATCGGCGTGGGCTATTTTCCGCTTTGGCAACGACAGTTAGTTGAGGATGCAAGTTGCTGGTGGCCATGGATATGTTTCAAACTGGAGAGCTTACCTTTCATTTCAAAATCACCTGCGCTTGTGCACACGAGTTTGGATGTTTTTTTTGTTTTATCACTGGCCCAAATGCAAAAGCAAACAGTCAAGAGGTGGCAAATCCAAGAATCGGATTAAGTTGGAAATTGATGAAGAAAGTGGTGTTTCCCCATGGGGACTGGATTGGATAAATAGGGTTGGTGGAGGATGATGCGGGGTGAGGATGGGAACCTTTTGGTTTTAGATATTGCATCGGTCTTATGTGGGCCAAACAAATGTTTCATATCAATTGCATTCAAATCAAAGCACAAGCGTTGTAGACTTCCAGGGTTGTTGTGTTTTCAAACATTTTCATCAAACTTCTTGAAAACCCAGAAAACCAAAAGTACCGTACTTTTGGGAAGGTACCGTACTTTTCATGAACAACTTACCAGTTCTATTTTTGTATGCCTTTCAGGTTCCAGGTATATATTTATTTACATATATAAGATTATAAGGTGGTTTGTCTCATTTTTTTTTACTCTTGAAGAATTTGGCGGAAGTGACTATCCCAACTTGATGGGCATGTTTCTTCATTCCTGGGTGGTGAAAACCACCAACTAGCTAGATGGTTGTTGGTAATTCTTATTCGTCGTTGTCGTGCGAGGGAAACTACGGTCAGAGGAGAGACCTAATCTTATCTTGATATGTATATGTAACACTGTATAGACAACATTGTAGAATTATAAAGACTACATAATGGAAATTATATACTGCATGAATAAGAAAAGTCTTCATCAAGGCAGGGCACGTTTGTTTTTCCCCGAATGTTTCGGAAAGGAGAGGCATTTTTTGTTTACCATTTTCTCGACGCTTCAGGACAACACCCCAAAAGGATGTGTAAAGATTTTTCTTCCTGGTGAAGTTTTGAGGATAGCAAAAAAAAAACAACCTGAGAAATCTACCAAAAAGCAGATTGTCCTCAATTGTTTTTTTTTCGAAAAAAAAAGACATATGTGAGCCAGTTTGCTGAGACAACAAACCAACAAAAGAAAAAAACCATTCAACAAAACAAATCTCTACCCTAAGGATCATTGGACCCTCAAGTCACTGGCGTCATTTTGAGGACCTAAACACCCCTGCGTCATACAGGTTCAAACTCACCCTTCCATTGAAGGGTCCTTCAGATCCTTAGGGTACAAATCTCTACAAAAGATATCTGAAAAGATATGTCAAAGTTCAGAATCCCAAAGGAGTCGCCAAAAAATGGATTATGCGCGGATTCGATTCAGCAGTTGTTGGCACTCTTCAGCAGTTGTTAGGCCAATGATTTCAGCAGGTTGGCAAGAAAAGTGTGCAGTTGGTGTGTATATACCTCTATTTTTAACCGAGTCAAAATGGTGGGGAATTTGCGAAATGGAATTTGTATACAAACTCAGCAATTTTTGGTCCCCTGAAATGTGGGCAAAATTGCGAAAGCCGCAAAATGAAAGGATCGTCTTCTAACCGTCAATGTTTTCTGGACGTTTGCTGTTTGTTTCAGGGAGGGTAACCCTAATGCTAGTGAGTATTATTATAATCCATCATGGGAATCTTTAGTGCCAGATTGAATGGCATGGGATACTTTGTTTTTGTAAGTGGAAACGCTTGATTATCATCATGGGAAATTCAGGATACCCCCCCAGAAGTAAGGCCTTAATAAGGCCTAAAATTAGGGGACAATAGTGGTTGATATTCCCTTAATAAGGCGTTGGCATTCGGGGGTAGGTGGGGCCCTTAATTTCCCAAGAGTCCAGTTTGTTTTTCTTTGGCTTTTTCAGTATCAGCCCATGGTTACTTGGTGGTTTGGGGCCCGGTGGTTTGGATTCTGATAGGATCCTCGAAAATGAAAGGGAAACAGTTACTTAGGGGCATCCCGGCCCTAGAATCCCAAACCACCGGGCCCCAAACCACCAATTACACCGCGGAAATTTAACATAGCCCCTAAAAATAGGCAATCTCAAAAGGAAACTCATCTTCCAACCATCATTTTTCAGGGGCTGTGTTAAACTTCGGGGGTGTAACCATTGGTTGACAGTAAGAATGCTAGAAATCCATTGCCTCATGACAGTCTGTTGCGATTTTTTTTCGAATCTGCACACTTGAAGCCACTTTTGTGTAATGACTTGTAGGTGACTCAAAGCCGTGACTCCCGGAAAAGGCTTTCCGTTCTTTTTTTGTTGCCATTTAAGGCGGGGGAAGTTCAGAGCTAGGAGTGTATGTGTCCAAATCTTGACCAAAAACCCTTAGAAATCACTTGACTTTTCTTCCAGTTCCCTCGGTACCACCATCCCCAACAGAATTTGTTTCATCGCGGATGTTTCGCCATTTTTTTTTTCGCCAAAAAATTCTCGGAGTTGCATAAGAATGTGAATGATGTGTTCATGATGTACAGGACAATGTCCCAGAGAAATCATGTTGTGTCGAGGCATCACGTGAGGCTCGAAAAATCGTTTGGAATTTTATGAATCAGTGAATTGTTGGCAATTCTTTGTGACCTTTTTGGGATGGTTAAGTGACCCTTTCAATGGCTAAGTGACCTCCAACTACTGGATAAAAAGGTCACGAATTGAATCACCTGGTGGTTGGTTGCTTCACGGATTTCGATTAAGAGTCGTACGGGAATGTAATTCAATTGGGATATAAAAATCCCTAAAACTAACAGCAAATGCCCTGAAAATTGATGGCTGGAAGACGATCCTCTTGGGGCCCGGCCTATTTGCAGGGGCGTTTTGCTTAGTTCTTAGGGAGAGTATATACCTTCAACTGGTGAATTCTGGATGAATTGTCCAAATGTATGTCATGGTCTAGCCTTCAAATTTCAATTTGATGGTGTCTCCAAGAGAGTGAAAAGCCCGCCACGGGCCACGTTCATTGAAGATTCAAAAAGGTCCCAATGTTGAGATGCGACATCACCAACAAGAAGGGGCCCCCCTAGTTATAAGGTAGTTATAACCCCAGCAAACCCTATTTAACCATGGTTGTAAATGGGTATAACTAGGGATAAATCCACTTATAGTAGTTAGGGGGCCCCATCTTGAAGCAGTCTCCAACAATATTTGGTAGCCTTGAAGCAGGATTTTTATCCAGGTGTTGCTGACCTGCTACATCCTCGTTCAACTCACCAAAATTGCTACCCCCCAAAAAAGGCCGAGCCGAGCCCCAACAAAAAACGTTTCATCTGAACCAAGCATCCATTTTTCAGTCCGGTAAAATTTGCTGTAGTTTCAGGGAGGCGAGGTGTTTTTTTCTCGAGATTGCCAAGAGTTTTTCGTCACTTGGAGCGCCTTTACACTCATGAGTTACAGCAATTGGAGCGTGAGACCGTCCGATTTTTGGTTGGTCAAACATGCTTGTGACTGGGCCTTCCTTCTTTCACAGAGAAGCTCAGGCACAGAAAAGGTCAAATGAGTCTGGGCAGCGCAACATGGGATTTTTGAATCCTGCCTGAAAGCGGATTTTCTTGACAGATTTTCCCTCGCTGGTGACAAATCAGCAGCAATGCTGGGGCCAATAGCAACAAACAAGACGAATATGAGTACACATTCAACATTATCAGAAATGACAAAGTTAATATAATTATTTGATAGCTTTCGTTTCGAAGCAATGATTTTCCTTTTGAAACTCATTTAGAAATGATAAAATAAGATATTCCTGGAACTCCAAACAACCAGTTTGTTATGGTTGTTTCAATTGGATGATTCCAAATCATTACATGAACAATGGTTGTTTCACCAAACATTCATTTAAAAATGGTTGTTCAGAGTTCCAGGTTATCGACAAGATGTTCATGATTTTTTTCAATCCTTTTTTTTTGGGGGGGGCTCTAAAAATTCATCCCTAAACAACCATGTGATCATTGGCTGTTTGAACAAAATCATCCGGGGGGTTTGGAAGGTGCGACCTCACCAAAAGGTGGTGACGCGACAAAGAGTGCGGAAATGCGAAAGATTTGTAAAACAATTGCGTGCGGGCTGAAGAAACAACGACGTGATTTTCCTTCTTTCCTTAAGCCGCTAAGACCGCTACATCCAATGAGGAGAACGTCAGAACATAATAGAACATAGACATGTCACTTGAGAACATTTGTGAAGCATTGCCTTGATTTCCTTTGGGCTGCAACTGGGCCAAACCTTCCCAGCTGGAAGCTTTTTTCTAGCACAGCAATGGGACAATCCAACTGCTTCAAGTGGGTTTTTGCAGCGGTTCGAATTCTCGGATACCAAGTGGATACCTTTTTTTTAAGACAAACTCGGAGTTTCTCACTAGGAAAATGGCCTTAACCTTGGGTTCATAGTGAATGCCCTCCCTGAAAACGAACCAAAACGCCCCGAAAGTATAGGTCTAACTTGCCCCCAAAAAAGGAAAGGATCATTTGAACCAACTTCAAATATATATATATATATATATATACCTGAAACGAACATATATACCTGAAAATAGGCAAAATCCCAAACTGAAAGGATTGTCTCCAAACCATCCATTTAAATCATTTTCAGGTGCAAACTTGCTGTTAGTTTCAGAGAAAGAGTAAACAAACCGCACCTGGAAGTTCCAGCCGTTGCGGTTCGTTCATTTCCATCAACTTGAAACCCCCCTAAAACCAGCCTGCCACAGTCAGTTGCCGATAACAAAAATGGTACGAAATCCCATGGTTTTAAATAAAAGATCCACTGATCTACCTGTTTTTAAGCACGAAATTCCTGAAGCAGCCATGTTTCAGCATCCAATTCCCTTCCAAAGTTGGTTGGTTTTCTTGAGTGCAACCGCTGAGATTCCGTCAAGTTACACCCCCAGAAAAAATCAACGGCTTAAGTGCTTCACGCCTAAAAATCATCCCAACTTGAAATCCGGAAAGTCATCGAAAACACCAAAAGCTCCGTGATTTTGGGGTCAAAATGTGAACTTTCCATGGTCTGGATCTCTTGTTGAGTGATTTTTAATTGAAACGCCTTCTTTTTGTTTTGGGGGGGGGGCACTGAAAAACCCCGTGGCATCCAGCCACTTGTGGAAGGGGAATTGGATTGGTGAGTGCGGGTTTGTATTCTTAAAAGGAAAGATAAGTTGGACCCAGTTGATTTCCGAACGAAAATCTGAGTTTGTATAACACCATGAAAAATAAAGGTGTTGGCCGCCGCCTAAAAACACCCGCTTATTTACCATTAAGAAAACATCTAAAAATGAAGGTTTTGGAGTCCCATATGCTGTATATATATATATACCTGGATCTTCTAGGTATGTAAAATGTCTGCCTTTGGTAGTTTTTTTGGGTGAGAAGGCACACATTTTACACACTTGGAAGATCCAGGTATATATATATATATATATTATGTTTTTCAGATTGGGTTGAAACCACCAACAATACCAGGTGATGAAAAAACAACAGCGTGACCCAAAAAAACTTGATTCCCCGGATCGTTGGGGAGGTCACGTTTTGCAACCCTTGAAACTTCCCCGAAGCTGTTTGGCCGCGGTTCACCCCGGGGTGCAACCCGCGGGACCTGCCACCGGGGGGTGCGTAAAGCTCAGCTTCCGGGGGGGCCGGGGGTGGGGTGGAAAGGTCCGACACGGCGGTGAGCCGATTTTTGGCTGTGGAAAAAAAGGCTTCCGAAGAAGACATGTAAAGAAAATCACAAGAAAAAAAATATATGGAACTGGAACAACAAAAATGTCCCAGTTTTCTTGAAGGTGACAAGACATGGACAGAGATTTTTTTTGTTGTTTCGATTTTTTTTTGAGTGCACAAGATGTTGAGTTCCCAAGTTGAGGCCGCGCGATTTAAATGCCGCGACCCAATGGAAGGTCTGCGGATGGCGGGGTGGGGTTGACTCCGAAAAAAGGCGTGACTACAGGACGTTTAAGGTAAGGGTTGCATCGTCAGCGGCATCGCGGGCATTTTCATGATTTTTTTGGTTGCTTTTGGTAAGAGGGCGGTAGATTGCAATCATCCAAGTGGCAATATTTCATACCTGGTATATTATGCACCGGAACCTTCTGAACCCTAGAAATTTCTCGGGTTCGAGCGGAAACTCCGGGTTAAGTCGTGACTGGGCGGAAAAACCTAGGTTTTTCGAACAAATCATGGGTTTGTAGGAAAAACCCGGGTTTTTCCCCCTTTTGCCAAAATTCAGGCCTGAGCATCCAAACATAGGTTTTCCTGTTTGTTTGGTTTTTCTATGTTGCCTGTTTGCGTGAGGGGTTATTTGTGGGGGGATCGTCGAACTGGCCGTGAAGTCAGAACATATTAGTGAAATAGATTGCCGTAGGGTGATGGTCAAGCGGTTCACACTTGCCATGCCGTATGACTTTCGAGACTGGGACTGATGCACTGATGGGCCTTGGCGCGAGCCGAGGATGAACTCGCAAACCGCGACCTAAAAGCCGCGGTTTTGGTCGTGGGAGCTCTGGTCTCCCACCAGGAGGAAGTGCAACAGCACATTCCTTCCTCTACCGTGGCATGGGCTGGGTCATATGTGGAGACTGGGTACATGTCCTGGTCGACAAACTGCTCCCTGCACCTCCATTGCAGAGTACTCGGCGTTGCTTGGATGATGTTGTGCGAGCTGCTGCTACTACTCCTGCCCCTGCTGCTGTGATTTGAAATTCATCGAATGGAGTTCGCGATGTTCCACTCGCTAGTATTGAAAATTTCAGAAGAGATGCTGAAGGAATTTGTGGCAGGGTTGATCTTGTGTCATCATGTGGTGCTTGTTGGTGCTGGTCAGATGGAAAATGACAGAAATTTGCAATTGAATTGGATCGCAGTTTGCAGCTGTCACGAATGTTTTCGATCGTTTTTGCTCGCCACATCTCCAAGTTTTTGGGCTCAAGTGGGCTACTGTGAAGCTGCTCAGAACAGGTTTTGTCGCAGATACATTGGGACTGCAATAGAAAGTGCGTGGTTTTGTTCCAGTTACCTTAGGATTTGCAATAGAAAGTCTTTCTGGTGACATTTCGTCACAGCTCCACTGGGATTGCGATAGACACGTGAATGTTGAAGAGGTCTTGTCGCTTCGGCCCTGACATCAGTGCTGATTTCGGGCTTGTCGTGGATGAAGTGACCTTTGAACATGTCAGCGTCGACTGTGTCAAAGGCTGGATTGATTTGGACAGAAGTGTGCCGGCCAGGCCCTTTAATGGGGCCTTTCCCAAAGGAAAGAAACGAATATTTTGCACCTACTCACTCCTAACTAGGGACTACTTGGTTCTTAGTCGTTACTACTTACTACTTTCTACATACTACATACGAGGGTTCCTTGCATTCCTTTTCGACTTGGTTCATGTTTTTGCTGGACCACAACTGTGTTCATGTGCCATGTGAACATGTGCTAAAGACATTTGGTGGTAGCTTCAAATCGCTCGCTCCACTATCATGGTTGGGGATTTGAGATCATCCCCAGCTCCAAATCATCGCTCCCTTCTACTGCGTTGCAAAAAGATGCAGGTGCGATCTTTACAAATGAGGTGGATCCGCAAGTTCCATTTGACGAGCGGATCAAAGATACCATACCCTCTCCAAAACGAACCTGACACCACCATGGGGAAAATCCATGAAAGTCAACTTGCCAACCCTTCTGGAAGGGTGCTAGGTTTATTCTTGGGAATGTAATTTTGTCTGCTGGGACACGCCGAGGTGCATGTCCACCCGACGTCCCTGTTTGAGAATTTGTGGAAGTCGTGGCGCTGCGGGGTGTTCACCTTGGAGTCTCTTTTGGCGACCGCCGTTACGGCGGCGTGGTCTGGCAACTGGAGACAACAGCGACCCGCATGTGGCCTCCACGGGGCCAGCGCGTGCCAGACGAGGAAAAAGCAGAAGTGCTGCCGCACAGTCCGCTGGCACAGGGATCTTCTTGTGGCCTCAGGCCTGCACTTGTACTGCCTGTGCACACGGTGTCAGGTACGGTATGGCTATGTGCTTATGGATATGTGGGAGCACACAGGGGCCCCCCAAAAGGAAAGGCTGGAAACACAAACCTGAAGCCATTGTCCGATAAACTTGTAAAAGTTTGTTTTATGTTTTACGGGCAAGAACGCTGGAGGCTGCGTGGCAGTGCGAGATAAGATCATCAGCAGGCTTGTGGCAAGATATTCCTTGGTTTGTTTTGGCTGTATACGCCTCTCACCTTGCCGACATAGTGCATCATTGCTGTGCAAGGTGATTTCCTGGTGCGCCGTATCGTGGCCCGTTGCCGATCTACTGCAGATTTTGCCGTGGCAACACTGGCGGGCCCGCAGTATTACAAGCACCTGCGTTACTAGGTGTACTATTTATATAGTAAAATTCTATCAGTGATTTTTCAACATTAAATAAATAAATATATGCGTATATGCAATTAATATGAAATATAATTAAATACCAATTGGGTGACTGTAATGCTTCCTAGCAGCCTTTTTCGAAAACTGACCAACCCGGAAAAAAGACCTTCCCAGCTCAACATCCATGCAAGAAGGAGGCTGAGATGGAGCTGGGCCTTGATCGTAGCAGCTGTTCTATCGTTGCCCAGGCCGAAAGCGTTGGAGGATCCGACGTGTTCCAAAATCAACAGCTCTTGGAAACACCCTCCACAAAGATTAGGTGGTTTGATCTGAAATCTATGGAAATATTTTTGCGAAAACTTGAGGAAGATTTCCATAAAAAAGCTAGGTTTCCCGGTTTCCCAATTCAGCCTTTTTGGTCCGATGAATCATTGAGAAAAAATCCCCATCAACCTCACCCAATGGTCAACCTTTAAACCCTAAACTTTTGGGGAATATTCAAGAAATATAAGTTTAAACTTTTATTATGTGGTCCTTTGGCTGAGTTAGAAAGGGTGACAAGAGTTTCAACAAAATTCTGAGGTTTCACCAGGGAAGGTGGACCCATTTTGAGGACGATTTTCTGTACTGAGGCCATCGTCATCAAATCTTGGATGAACCGGATGAAATCAAATCCCAAAAACATGAAGGACAAAAAACGGTGAATGATCCAGACGTGTCGTTTTTGTAGAAAATTTGTGTCGCATTTGTTGTGGGATTCGGGGATTTTGGGCCAAGAAACGTGCTTGACCTGTTACATGGCCATACAAAACTAACGAAACCCCCATCCCATGATATATTTGTGGTAGATTAGTATGTAAATATACCAGACAATATTCATGGATATACACAGATGCTATGGGCATGGCGGAATTCTTTGATGGTATTTTGTTTGGGGAATAATGGCTTGCGGTTTTGCGTCTTGGACCCCCATCAGATGGCACTCAACGCTGAGTCAGTTTTCATTCGTGAACCCTGAAGCATGTGAATGAATGGTTGGCAACCCGTTTCATGAGGGGAAACCCAAATCTTTACCCTCCCTACAACGAAAAGTTCGCCCCTTGAAAGTGGATGGTTGGAGGATTAATTTTTTTTTGGGAAACCTTAATTTCTGGGGTTTCCCGGAAAATGTGTGAAAAAACATGGTGACACATTTACCTCGAGTCCAGGCGATGTCCGGGTTTTGTGGATGCCTCCCTGGTGGTCAGGGACTACCCAGTGCTTGGTTGGGATGAATGTGTTTTTTCTTTTTTGGTTTCTGGATGTGGAGTTTTTAGTGGAAACTTCTGAGGAAAACTCCGAGTTTCATGAAAGATTTTTGATTTTCGGTGGTGTAAACATTTCTGAAGGTTGGTTTTTTCGTGGGTCCCAGATTCTCTACATTTCCCCATTTTGGATGATAGTTTTTGTGTTTGAGGCAATTTCAAAAACATGGGAGTCTTAAAAATCACCAACCTGAAAAATTCCAAGGAGAACGTCTCTTTTTCCCTCCAAAACACCAACTGCCTTGGATGTCTGATCTAATCGTTTCAGGCCGCGCGGTCGCGTCGCAATGCGATGATTAGACATGCCTCAACGATTGAGGGCAACGAGCTGGGCGACTTAACAGGGATTCGCTTCGGTCACGGTGGGGGTTGTGATGTGATTCGCTGTGCTGAGGAGGGCAGTCTCAAATAATCGAATTTTTTCAATAGATTGAATTCCGCGGCAAAAAAAACCATCACTATTAACAACCAAAGGCTTGTGTAATTATACAATTTACATTTCGAAAAAATTGACCCCTTGTTGTTTTTTTGAAAAAACCACTTAAAACTTCAAAACCAGACAGGTGAAACCAACCAACAAAAATGGGCCGTTTTTTTCACACAACTTTTCTCGTTGTTGCAGAACTCTCTCGCTCTCGGAACCGGAGATCGAAACATCCGAGGTTTAAGGCTGCTAGAGATAGAATCCGTCGAATCCAACTTGGGTCGGAGGGCCCGACCTGCAGTGGTAGCTATTTTGTTAACCGGAGGTTGGAAACAGCAGATCTAGCTGATGGCAACTCAAACATTTTTTGTTTTCACCCAGGAAAAATTGGGGAAGATTCCCATTTTGACTCATATTTTTCAGATGGGTGGTCCAACCACCAACCAGAGATTGGATGACATTTTGTTTTTGGGGATTAGAAAAAAAAACGAACTTTTGGCAAAAACTGCTGAAGACTTTTGTTGGACACACTTTTTTCTTTTACAGGGTTTATTTCATTGTATAATAGTATGTACAATTTTGCAATATTATATATATACATAGTGTACATATCTTTTGAGAGTACACTTCAGTGAAGTTTGTTTTTGGGGAAGGACTTGTCATTCACTGAAGACTTTTTCAACGCCAACTAATATTATGCATTAAAACATCGGCTTTGTGCTGTTGCTTTCGTAGTATTCCCAGTATCAGTGGCGCCTTCAGGAAAGGTTTAGGTCATCCTGGGAGCAACTTTTGGCCCCCACCGCATCCCTAAACATGACCTTCCATTCCCACAACCACAGATCCAAGCAGTGACCCTGCAGATATTTGCTTAAAGAACCAGCGGAAAAATCGCTAGCCAGTGAAATTCAATGAAATCTAAGGATTATGTACAAATAAGCCATTGAAATTTCAGGATCCCAGAACCTGAAGATTTCATGGGAGTTCCCGCGGGTTCCACGTTGGAAACCCGTTGTTTGTGGCAGTGGGCCTTGTTTCTCTCGAGGTTGAGTCCAGATGATCCTCTACCAGAAGAGGATGACGAATCCGTGGAGGTGTGTAGCACTCTTACTTGGGGATTTGGAATCCATCAGGATGTACCCTCTCTCAAGTGAAGACTTGCCATAGATTGTTCTGTCATTTCGAAGTGGTTAGCAGGGAAGTGTTATGCAGCTATGCATCTATCTTGAGTTGTCCCCCTTCCAAGCAATAGTGACCAAGAGGATTATTGCATTCACTATTACTGGGAAGGGGGAACAATCCAACAGCTACCAACATGAGCAAAAAAAATGGTGGATTCAGAGCATCTAAGATTGGAACTCTCTCATACTCTAACCTGAGGATGAACGTATCAATACCAGGTGATTCAATTCGTGACCTTTCATTCGCCAAAGGTTGGAGGTCACTTTACCCAACCTTTCCAAAAGGTCACGTGTTTTCATCATCCCAAGAAAGGGCAGAAACTCGCAGAATTGCCAAATACCAAAGTTTTTGGGGCAAACACAAAGCATCTACACCAGCGAAGTTTAACATAGCCTCCGAAAAATGGTGGTTGGAAGACGATCCTTTCCTATTGGGTTTTGGTAACTTTTCAGGGGCGAACTGTTAAACTTCAGGGGGGTATACCTGGAACCCTAAACAAACGGTTTTAAATAGATGCTTGGTGAAAACAACCATTTCCCAAGGAAAGGTTCGCTTCATCATCCAATTGAAACAACCAGAAACAACGGTTCTTCAGGGTACCAGGTAGTAACTCATCCCATTTCTTAAATTGGCATCATCAAAAAAAATCATCAAACAGATCTATCAAAATCGAGTTCCCTTTAAAAAAAACCAAGATTTCTTTCGATAAACCAGGTGAACTCATCTGGATGTTTCCAAAAATAGTGGTACCCCAAAATGGATGGTTCATAATGGAAAACCCTATTAAAAGGGATAATTTTGGGGGTACCCCTATTTTTGGAAACACCCATCTGATTTTCGGTACTTCAAAGCATGGTCCGGACAAAGCACAAAAACATCCCACGGCCGTTGGATGTTTCATTTTTTTGGGCTCAAGACCCTGGTGAAACCAGAAATGGTGCACCCAGATGGTCCCTATATACAGGTCCTTCCAGGTGTACGCGCCTCAAAAGAACGAACTTTTCCAGACAAAAAGAACTTCCCAAAACTTTCTGCTTTTTTTTGGTTGTTGTTGTTGTTGTTGTTGTTGTTGTTGCTGCCAAAGAAGAGCGAAAACGGATCTGGGAAGGTCTTGGTGTTGTTTTTAGGGACAAGTACCTATAATAGAATCATACGGGAATCTATCAAAATCTTAATTGTATATGGTTGCAATTCTCCAAGAATTAATTTTAAAAAAAAGATGGCGCAACTACCTTCACCACTTTTTCAAGGTCCCTGCATCTCTCTGCATCTCAAATTCCCGAGGTTTGTTTTCACGTGGCTTTCATGGAGGCGGGGGACGGACACGGTTTCCAGGGAAATCTCGAGGGTTTCATTTGATGAGCCAAAAAAGGTCCATAAAAGGTGGAAAAATCCGGGAAACTTTTCAGGTTTCAGCAAGATTATCCAAGATTTTTGTGGATTTTCCAAAGACTTTTCTCTTGGACTTTTTGCATAGATTCAAACTGATTCAAACTATTCTATATATGCTGTATATATTTACAGATACATATATATATATGTATGTGTATATATAAATATAAATATATATATATATATACATACATTTATATATGATGCCCCAAAAAAGAAGGAAAACAACTAGCAAACTGCAGCGAATCTCCAAAGTTTCCTGAAGCTTTTTGCGCATCAACTTGTTTTTTGGACCCAAAAAACCACTGGACCGCGCCAGGGGAATTGAAGCAACCAGCATTGTGGGAAAGCTCGAGTCAATCTTTTTTTGGGAGGTTGATAGTAGCAAGTTGACCTGATAACTTTCTGTCATTTTTGTTTGTTGGTGGTTAATGTTGGATACGCCTCTATTCTAGACATATCCAAATCAAAGAATTTTGGTGACATTTTTCGGGATGAAATTTTGGCACAGAAATTTTGATACCCGAGGCAGTCGACTCCCATGGCTCTTATTCGTTGATGAGGAAGGGAAGACACGTCTGGTGGTACAAGGGGGAGAAAGCTGAAACAAAAGGAAACCATCATGTCCAGGTGATTCAAGCCGTGACCGTTTGATCCCCAAATGTTGGATGTCACCGAACAAGTCATTTGTTCACCATCCCAAGTTGGGGACACGTTCGCAGAATTGCCAAGGGTTTTCGGGAATTTTTGGTAAGGTCAGGATTCTTAAGATCTAAAACGTTGTTGCCACCTCACTTCTGAATATTTTTTTTTGAAAAAAAGGTCGGTTGATTCAACAAAAAGACTTCCTTTTCACCGTTTTTGGTTGGCCGAATCTTTCTCAATGAGCAATGACAAAAAACCCTGCTCATGTAGTTTATGTAGGGGATGACATGAAAAACACACATCTATATGGAGATCAATATGGGTGTTTCCAAAAATAGGGGTACCCCAAAATGGATGATTTATAATGGAAAACCCTATTAAAATGGATGATTGTGGGTACCACTATTTTTTGAAACATTGATATAAACGACTGTAATACATCCCCAAACCTTCGCCAGTCAGGAGTTCATGGAACTTAAAGGCCTTGTTGCCACCCACATGGGAACACTGGCGTCCCCTTATGGGCGTGGACGTGTCTGGATGGCAACCGAAAAAAAAAACGCCAGGCATGCTGAAAAGAGAAGCTTGCCAGAGGAGGACCAAAGTTTTTTGGGTGTTCATTTGAGCAGTGTTGTTTTTTTTACACCCTAGGTTGGTTGTTTGATATAGGGGATGAAATCCTACCCAATTATATGGGGATTCTTTCATAAGCCAATATACAGTCAGGATCCCTAGAAACCAATCAGGATTCAATGGAATGTCATAGGGGGTTTGAACGCTGCTCATTTTCTTTTGTTTGGTTTAAGTTGGTGATTTCTTACAGGTTCTACCATGGCAAATCGCCATGAAAAACCAGCATTTTGATGCATTTTGGGGAATATTGTTTTCTCAACCACCTTATTCAATTAATGGTAATTGGTGGTTTGGGGACCCGGTCGTTTGGGATTCTAGGGTACCCACCGGGCCCCAAACCACCAATTACCATTAGTTGGATTGTTTCATAAACCACCATAAGGATCCCTATTAGCCACTATTAACCAACCCAAACCACCCATTTACCATTACACTCTGGTAAACTAACATAGCAATGGAAAATGAACCCTTTGAAGATGTATTTGCTACATAAAATGGGGATATTCCATTGCTATGTTAGTTTACCAGAGGGTAGTTTTCCAGGGTGACTTAAGCAGATCTAGGTTCTTCAAACGCGTGGCGTTTCAGAATTCTGGCTGACCTGCTCTTCTATTCGAAGAGCAGACCAGCTGAGTTATGGATGTGCTTGAACCCCTAAGGTTTCGAGAAATGCCACATAAATGACCTTATACATGGGTAACTGGGGTTATAACCCTACTTACCCACAGGATCCATGTAATGGTATACCTACATTAACCATACAAATCAACTAAATTTAAGTAACGGTAAATATACCATCCATGGATCCTACTGTTGATGGAAAAAAATCCGACTAACCAGGTGACATGGTAGTTTATCCCATTATTTGCAGGGTTTCATACATGTTGGGTGGTGCAGGATTTCTGAACCATCAACACTAGGAGTACCAATAAGATTTTAAAAAATTCTTGGAAGAGAACAAAGATCGAGATTCAAAATCTTTGACTTTGAGACAAGTTCACAAAAAAATAATCATAACAGTGAGTAAAAGAAACCAATGAAAAACAAATCCTGGCAACCGTTCCACTTCACCTCCGGAAGTGGCTTTTTAAAGGCTATTTGATTCCATTCCCAAAATCAGCCAGTTTGCGAAGGATGGCGGTTCGACGACCGAGACATCCACAGACATGCCTAAGCTGACGATGGTGCGGGAGGGGTGAGGAGCGATGAGTTCAGTCACCCTGCTAGATTGTGGTTGTATGTAGGTTAAATTTCCTACCTAGTGATAAGTAGGGATATCAAATAAATTTGCCATGAAATTTCATAGATTTTTATTTTTTGCAAAAAACCGCCAAACAATACCATTCAGAACCTTTTTGTTGCAGGTTCTTTTTCATGAGTTGATTTGGGATCGGATCTAATTGCACCATCGACACAGGCAAGACACAAGGCACACAAGGCACGGAGACCGCCCCCTGATTGCCTCTGGGGTCACTGGCAGGACTGGGAGAAGCGACAAAAAAAACGGAAAAAGGATGTATTGAAGACATGGCAGAGCAACTGGGATACACCCCGGAAGATTAACATGGAACATAATTATGGAGGTTTGGAAGATCATTTTCCTTTCTAAATGGGTGATTTGTAGGTTCTATGTTAATCTTCTAGGTGGTGGCAACTCAAATATTTTTTTATTTTTAGCCACTATTTGGGGACGATTTCCCATTTTGACTAATATTTTTCGAATGGGTTGAAACCACCAACCAGGTAATTTTTGACCTGGAAAACATCTCAGGCTGTTCATTTCCCATCAGCCTTATATGCCTCCAAATCAGCCAATCTCGTTGGCCTAAACACAAAAATGGTGGCGCCCATGTTTTTTAGGTACTTACCAACCCAAAGACTTGACCCAAACATATTTTTTTTGGTTGGATCTTCTTTTGCCATCCCGCAAATGAAAAAACCAGACTTGTATATGATCTATGTGTGGCGATACATGCGCAAGGTCAATTTGAGCAATTGAAGGCCTCTTTGGCATTAACATTTCGTGGAGACTAACTTTTTACATCATTTGTTGAAAAGACGCATCCCTGTGATGATCGCTGATTTTCTTGCATTTTGTTGACATTTCTTCAGCAACCTGAAACATATCCCCCTAGATTTTGATCGACCCCCGCCACTCGAACACGCCTCGCAGAGGAATGGACGAAGTGTACCGTGACCTGCGGTCGGGGCATGCGAACACGTCAGAAGAGTGAACGAGCACGTGATGAGGAGCGGTGAGTTGGGGATGGTCCATTCGACAGAAGTGTTTTTTGTTTGGTGGGACGAATCTCTGAAATGTGGTGAAATGTATGACAGTTTTTGGGGGTTGGGTTGCATTTTCGGAAAGGTAACTAGCAGAGACTGAAGATATGGTGGTGTTTTGCAAGAGGAAACTCCTCTAAAATCCACTGGTTGTCGGGTCATTTCAGCCAATCTCAATGCTTAGCATCCGTAGCCACGTGTTCCATGGTGGGTGTTTGACATGAAGCTAGGAGGTGGTTTCAAACATTTTGAAACTGTGGGAAGATTTCCTAGTTGACTAGCAATTTTTCAATGGGGTTTGAAACAAACTGTAGTATCCCACTATTTAGTGGGTTTATGAACATTTTTCCACTATGAATCCCTCCTAGCAACAATCTTGTCTTCAACCAGCACACCATGGAAGATGGCATAGCTCAAAAGTTGAGGATCAATTGTTAGCACCTCACTTAAGGTACCTGGTGATCCCCAAGGGTCCTTCACATGAAAACACCGGGTGAAAGAAAACAAACCGTTGTGCTTTTGAAACAGGTGACCTTTCTAAAGGCGAGAAACTGTAACAAAAACCAAGTAGGATCTCAATCATTGAATCGTCGGAGGTATTTCAAGGGCTCCTGTCAAAGACATTTTTTTGGGGGGGAAGATGATACAACTCGCTTTTTTTCTCGTGTTTTTTCTCGTGTTTTTTTGCTCTCCAAAAAAAACCTCCGTTTTTTTTCTTCGGGACGGAGTCCTGAGACCAATCACCAAACATCCGGTGTTTTTACATAACTTGGATCCACTCACCCCCCAGGGATGCCATCGTGGCAAAGAAAGGTTTGTAGATTCCCAAACCTGAAGGGGTGTTTCATCCATGTCATCCTGTTGGTGACGAGGAATCCGGCATCCTGGGGTAGTTTGGGGTAGATCCACCCCGTATGGAACCCAAATGTCCCTTGTTTTGAATGGAAAGGGCAGGGTCCAAACCTTAAAATAGAGGACAAACAGGTTCCAGGCATACAAAAACCAGTTGGTGGTTTCAAAAATCTGCTCGTGGAATTGGAGCGAATTTCCCCAAAAATCCGGAGTGAAAATAAACAACTTTTCAAACCACCACCTTAGTGAAACAACGGAACTGTGTTCCCCGCAACCGGCTGACAGGTTGCTCAGTGTCAGAATCCCAAAACGACGCTTGGGCGGAAAAGTGCTGGGAAAACCTGGAGGGTTGTAGGGTTTGATTCGCTAAGCCAGCCAAGCAAAAATGGCAAGTGGATGGTTTGATTGGAATTTCTCCCATCCTGAAAAGCCAAGTACCCTATTTTAAAGGCAATAGTTGCTGGTTTTAGGGGTAAAGTTGCCAAAAAAAATAGGACACTTAAACAAGATTTTGTTGGATCGCATCTCGTAGGGGTTGCGATCTAATGGATTTCTCTTTCTCCCATGCTTCAGAGGAAAGTCCCCGGGAAGATGATTTTTTTGTAAATTTGTAGTCTCCAAAAATGGTCATTTTCCAGTGAACCATGATGGGAGAAAGATTCAGAAGTACAAGGTGTAACTTCATGAAAAAGATCCGACCTGTGCTGGGGGCTTATTGCCAGAAACAACTTTTTTCGCAAAACTTTTGCCGGGTTACACCGAGGAAATCGGAGAATGAGGCGCAGGGCGT
>DF242295.1:37464-60252 GCA_000507305.1 Breviolum minutum Mf 1.05b.01 | reverse complement strand
TTAGCTCACGCAAAATTGCTTCGGCAGGGTTGCTTGGACCCGCATTTTCGCCCGCAGGGTTACATTCTGGGGTTTCTTTGTTGGGTTTTTCCCCTAAGTCATCAAAGACTCCAGCTTCCCCAGTTGGTTTATAACCACCCCATGGATCATTGCGATTGAAGGGATCCTCTTGCTGTCGGCTTGCATCCTTCGACTCATTGGCCTTGTTGTCCTGAGGCTTTGACGGAAAAGATGAGAAATTCGGAGGTTCTTCGGGTTCAGGCATTTTGCCTTCCGTTTTCCTATCCACCTTTGGTGACTCTTTTCTCTCACGTCGCTCTTTCAACAACTCAAATTCGTCTTTGAGGCTTCTATAGTCGCTCATCAAAACACGGGTTTGCTCAGTTTGTTCTTGAAGCAAAGTCCTTTGTTCCGCTAACATACGCTGTTGTTCCTTGACTTCTCCGGTAAGCTTTTCAGCAAACAATTTCTGTTCAGCGAGTTCAGTGATATGTGTCTTCAATTTACCTCCTTGTATGGCAAAGTTGGTTTGCGAGGTCTCCAGTTCCTGCTTAAGTAGAGCATTCTGTTGGTTGCTGTCTACTTGGACCCTTTGAACTGCCGCTTGCGCTTCGGCATAAACTTCAGCCAATCGTCTGTCAGCTTCACTTGCTGAGGAACTTGCAGTGGCCTGCGCCATTTGGGCAAGGCTGAGCTCCTCCCGGAGTCTTTGCACGACTGCTTCGCTGCTCTGTTCCTGACTTTGGATGGCATGTACTGCGGACTGCGCAATTGCTTGTTCATGTGCAGCGACACTTCTAACAGCTTCTTGATGGTAGATCTCTTCAACCCTTCTAGTTTCATTGGAATACCTAGTTTGAACTTCCTGTTCCAGAGTTTCAATCTTAGATTTGTGAAGGACTTCTGCTAGGTTCTCAATGATTCTAGGATCAGGATTCTGTTGAATCTGCTGAAGTACTTGTTGCAAATACAGTGTATTTCCCCTAGAATCCGTCGCTGATGCATTTCTCACATGCGATAAGTGACTAATTTGGCTCTGTCCCTGCACTGCAGTTTGGCTCGCAGTTCCTGCGGTTGCATTCACTACCGATGGAGCTGCGGATGTCGGACTGTAATTGGCAGCCGGCAAGGCCGTTTGGCCCGCGTTTCGAACGTATGGTGCTGAGGATCTATTGACGCTTTGGTCCCTCACGCTTCCGGATGTTCGAGACGCCTGACTGCTGTGTCCAAGCGGTGCTGAGAACTGACCTAGTCCCACTGGGCTATGAGTTGGTGCATCTTGCAAAGCTTGTATGAAAGTTTCTGGATCAAGAGGTGTTCTATTTCCCGATGGGTTTCTCATTAGTTCATCATCGGAAGAATAGACTTCTGTAGGTGATCTTTCTTCAGATTCGGAAACACTACCACGCTGTCTGAAACGGTCCATGGCAGCTACTAGGAATAACCGATAGGTCTACTTTGAGAGCCTACGGCTGATAACCTATTGAATACCAGAACCACTGGTATAACCGTTAAGTACGCTCCTTTTTACTCGAGCCACTTGAAGTGTAAAGGCGAGGATACATGTATCTATACAGAGGGTAGCCGGGTGGTCATGAATTTCAACAAAAAACAACAAAAAACCAGCCAACTTCAAGGATTCCCACCAAAAAAACAACAACATAACATATTTGTTGTTTTCCGTCCATTTGTTGTTGGGGCACTCATGTTTTTGTGCTTCTGCTGCTGTAATGCGCTCTTGCGGATCCCAACCTCGGAAGTATCACAATTACAAGCACAGCTGAACGCAAGATGGTTTTTTTCAGCAACTTTGTTAAGGCTCCAGGCGCAACAGAGCCTTCAGCAAATCCAGGCATGACGAAGAAGCACGCGAATACATCGAAGCTGGCGGTCGGCGAGTCGCGATTGAAGCAGGATATATATATATATATATCATTTCCAGCAGAAACATGTGGTTAAAAAAAAAAGTGACTGTACTCCAAAGATGGAAAAATTTGGACGAAAAAATTCCGGGCGCACCCAAGTTGGCACCAGAACCTTGAGGACAAACCTGCCAGGTTGAATTCTAGTCATTCATCAACTGGAAGCACATTGGAAGCACCGAAAAAAATCCTGAAAAACCCACAGGCAGGATACCTTTCGCAGGAAGCGGTATGCATCAGTATCCTGCCATGGGTCAGATTTTCAAGGACTTTGCAGGTTGCAACTTCCAGCAGTTAGGGTAACTCGGCAGCTTAAAAATCTCACCTTCGGAAGCCAGCTGAGATCAGAATCAGCAGGATTTCCAAGCACCTTGGCCACCATACATACCTCAGCCCGCCCGTAGAAAAAAACGATTTTGGAAAAAGATTTGAAAAGATTTGAGTGCCTGAAATTTTGGAATCCAAAAGTTAAGGCCCAATCCATATCAATATGGTTCTTACCAGGGAACATGGCCTGTGGTTTGACCACAGCTTGTTGCACAGCAAATCCAACCAGGTCAATGGATGTCAATGGGTGAATGTTCAAGCAACAAGCATGGCTAGCTGACCAGGTCAATTCTGTCAAATCTCGGGGCTCCCTTGCCTTCCTTCCAAGAATTTCCCCAAGGATGCAACCAACCTCAAGAAGTCTCAAGAATCAACAGATCCGGGCCGGGAAGAAAAATCTGGGAATCCAACAGACCAGATGTCCACTGCGGTTGAATACTGCTTCGGCAGCAACATCACCTTGAACATCTGGACTTTCACTGTGGTCAACACAAGAGCTGTGCATAGACAAATAGACAAAGTCATTCAACAAAAAAAAACAAGAAGCCTGCCTCAGGTGCGCGGTACCAGCGTGTCACCACATATTCAGTAAGAACTCCACACGCCTTGAAAACAAAATGTGAGACTTTGGAACCACCCTTCAAAGCCGCTTTCTTGACCGTGTACATCCACCAGATGGCCGAAACTGAATTCCAGCCTCCTCAGGTTCATCTCCATCTAGCCCAAGGCCACCCCTTGCTAGCCCGAAGTCGCAAACCTGGAGAATGAAAACAATGCCAGGGGGGGGGGGGTAAAACGTTGCAAACGTCATGCCAGAGAAGGATAGAGAAAATAGAGAGTACGGAAAACTGCGGGCTTTGAAACGAGTGGGATTGCTCGTGCAAATATGACTGACTATTTAAGGAGGACTAAAAAAATAATATTAGTTTTAGCCATCAAAATGGAGGAGAAGCGGAAATTCCACAATTTCTTTTGTCATGGCTCAACTTTCCTCAAGGTCCCAGGCTTTGAGTTTGCAATCCGAGGAAAGCAGAATATTCGCAGGCTTCAGATCTCGATGGGCAACCTGCAAATGTCAGGTAGCAGCAAAGACCTGGATCCATTTCTTAGATGACGTTTTCTTTCTCTGTGAATGGGAAAGTTCCATGTTCACTTTGTAATTGATGTCATTTCTCATTTCTCAAACTTTGAGCAATGAGAAAAAATTCTGAGGTGCTTGCTCCACTAGCATGAAGGTACTCCATAGCACGCAGGATCTGCAACATGACGAATCAATGAGAATCAATGATCAGGAATCTGGATGCAATGATGCATCTGTTGAAATTTGAAAAACTATAAAACTATTCAGAAATGCGCCTGTACCAGGATGACTTGCACATGTTTCTCCGTCAAGGCCTTGGTGTTTTGTTCCGAGGCCAATACCAAACAAAAACACAAAGTCGGTCTTCACCTCGGAGGTTGGAACCTGTTGCGATTGGATGATCTTGTGCAGGTCGGAAGCCAAGTACCTCAATGTTTTTTGCATGTTACAAAAAACCAACCGTTTTTTATACGAGGCAAACATTCATGGCATCAATCAAAAGCGCACGGCAAAACCAGGTATATGTCTTCGAAGTTGGGGGATGATACCTTGGTCGATTCAAGATTTTGAAGAAGATCAACTGCCAGTTCCAACAACAGCCGGGCTTGTTTGTCTTTTTCTTTCACTTCTGCTTTCGCAATAAAAAATCCCATATGGCACATGTGATTTTTGTCAACTTTTAACAAAAAGCCGAAAAAAAATTGGTACGTGCCACACTTCCTGCATCCATCCACGGATGGCAAGTGGATAATTTTTTTTTGACCGAGCCACTGCGGGAAAATCCAAAAGGAAAAGGAGATTCTCATGACGTAGTCGTGCGAGCAGGCGAATCTGGCTGCGCTCAAAAACCGACAACGAAAACCACAATCTACAACTATCACCAGTCAAATCCCATGAAGTTGGTCGACAAGCCCAGGGAAAAGACAAAATCAGCGGCTTCTGCTTCAAAAAAAAGGCTGAAAAATTTCAGCGTATTATAACGATATATGATATGTGTTTCCTTCAAAACAGGGATTCCATTTCTGCAACCAGCCTCCCTGAGCATGCTCTTTCCTTGTCGTGCTGCTTGTTTGACATGTTTCACGGCTACCTGCCCGGGAAAAACTACAACGGGTTGGAGTGTTGATTGCTTCGCTGCTTGGATTCCCAGCAGAGTTCTCCCAAATCATTTGATGATAAGATAAATCAGTTGGTCTTCCAAATAATTCGAATAGATCATATGAATTAAACTAAACATTATGTGAAGGTAGACCCAAATACAAAGCATATCAATATTATGATTCATGATACAATGAATTCGAGGCGTAAAATGCATGCAAGACAATGCGAATGTGAGAGGAAAGCAAAGTCAGCAAAGTGAAATTTCAAGATCGGGAAGACAAACCAACCGGCCATGACATCTAGCACTAGGCTTTGGGACCAATGAAAAGCATGAGACGCATCAAAAGATTTTCCCAAGCAGAGGCAACCTGGCCATCCCAAGCACCAGCTGACGCTGTGTTTGGGGACCAAGGAGCCGAACACAGCGAACGCAGCCCCCAACGCCACCAGAGCTGTAAATCGATTTAAGTTAGGGAGAAACCGCCGAATCACATAGCTCAAGCCTACCCACATGTGGACACAAGTAGATCATCTGCTTGGTTAACACACTACAGCCGGAACCGCCACTCAGGTAGGAGGATGAGTAACAGCTATAGATCATGTAGAGTAGCTGCTTCTTTCAACCGGTGAAGGGGATGCTTCTAGAAGCGGCTAAACCGCTTCTAGAAGGTCGTGATGTCAAATGCCATGCCTGCTGTCATTGCTCAAATGACTAGACTAAGATGATGCAAATCAAAAGGGAGACAAAATGAAAACCAGTGTCCAGGTATGTCCAGGTGCCAACACAATGACAATTTGACAATCAACAAATATGCCAAAAAAAATCACCAGAACTCTCTTGCGCCTGCTCTCCAGATTTCTTGTCCTCGCACAAGTACACAGTACCATAGGCACCACGGCCCAACCTGCACAAGCCAGAAAGCGTGGCACACATCCGGCCTTACAATCCTTTAGATACCACAACATGCAGTCTCTACTGCACAAGTGGGTGCTGAATCAGCCCCAACAACATAAACAAATCACCCAAGTGCTTCAATCCAGAGTCTTTGTATGAGTGCCTAGCGGGGAAAACGAAGCCAAAAAAGAAGAGTCCCCGTAAAAAAAGAACAAAACCAACTACGAGGAATGAGTGTAGAAGCAACAAAAACTGCCAAGGATTTTGAAACAACAAAATTGAACAAGGATAGGGGACAAAAGCTGACATAGCTATTCTGCTTGAACGTATGCTTAACAGCAACCATAGTGGATCTCAAGCAAGGCTATCCAATGGAAATGGTACAAGAAAGAGGGAACTCAAGCTGCCACTGGTATGAACCAAAGCCACCCAGAAAAGTCAACAGCTGGAAACATGTGCACTTAAGTCACAATAAGCGAAGCAGTGCGAAAAAAAGGTCTGCAACAGGACTTTTTCACGTTTCTGCGCCAAACTTATGTGTTCACCAAAATTTGGAAATGGAGACCCACAGTGCCACAGTGCCACAGTGCCACAGAAATTTCTTCCATTTCAAAATCAAAGATCTGAGCATCCAGCTGCTTGATGATTTTCAAGTAGCTGGGCAATTCCGCTCCTCCTGCTTTGGTCGACATTGGCACCTGCTATTCCCTGCCCACGGAGTGAATTTTTTTGACCCATACAAGTTCTTCGGGATGAAAAGGATGTCTGCGCTGAATCTGAAGGTTATCCACATGTATTTAATGGTTCCAAATTGTATGATGATGTCAGGCCTGATCTCATTGTATAATGATTTCAGACAGCAACTTGGGAAGAAACAGCAACAGCAAAACACACACAGGTAGCATGTGACATCATGGGAGGGCACATGTGGAATTACCATCCGTCCCAAATTGAAAGTGATCCAAGGTAATCCAAAGAGTGTCAAGATCTATGAAACCCATATTTTTGGTGTACCATACCAGAGCATTTGCATGGGCAAACTATATGCCCAACTTCGTTAACGGTCAATTTCTCACAAAGAGATTGACAAAATGGCCGACACGGCGTTTGGTGAAACTGTGATACCTTTCTTTGTCACTGCAGAACTTTAGTTTCACCAAAGTCTGCTTGAAGTTGTTTTTGACTTGGAAACTGACTTTGCGCCAAGAGAACAACAGAGGGTCATATCACACAAACGGCTTTCCTACTCTGGTTCCAGATCTTCAGCAGGCGGGTCCCACCTGGTGAGCGTTTTCATCACAAGTGGCAATGAAACGCCAATCACCAATTGGCACTTGCACAACACTTGAATCTTGGTCCTTGAATTGAAATTTTTGCCAAAGGCACTCATTCGCAATGAAAAAAACCCTCAAATTACTTTGAAACTGTACCTTTTCCCAAAATCCAGTGCACCAATTGAGAAAAGACACTCTTCGAAGGTGAACCTAATCATTTGCCGAACAAGACTGAGCGAGAGGTCACCCGACGTGAAAAAACTTCGTGCGTGGAGATGAAGGCCGTTTTTAGCATCGAATCTAACCTTTGTGAATCAAGCAACTGGTTCCAGTAATAGATTCTGCCAGATGGAGACTGTACTTCCAGCCAGCCTTGGATTCTGCCAGATGGTGCTGTTCGAAAGCCATTTTGAGGGTGATATCATGTCTATTTTGGCATTGTGAATAAAAAACCCTTCAGATGTGACAGCAAAGAGCTGTGTCAGATCGGATCATGGACCCCTGTAAGACTTTGATTGTACAAATTCACTAGAAATTGCACATCTTCTCAGATCCTTTTGAAGAGTTTCAAGTTGATGCACACTCTGCGAAGCTGAGCTTCCTACCATCATCATCACTGAAAGTTTGATTCATTATTTGTTCCTTGCCAGGCAGTAATGAAAAATGTCGCTATTGTCTATGGATGTCTCTAAATGCCGTTGTAGTCCATGACACCGTTTTTCGAGCAGTACGACTCCAAGTCAGTCCTGGTACAGCTGATCCTGTAGTTCCGGAACGTAGATGGATGCCTGGAAAGCTCCCGTTTTTGGGGTCAGAAAATTCATGATTCGTTTTGATTTCAAAATGAGTCTCCACGCCTGGGCCGCAGTTTGAGCTAATGACCCAGCATAATCCCCAGCAACACGAACCTTACATGCTTGAGAGTTTTTTTACACCAAGTCCAAAGGAAAATGCTGAACTGAGCAAACGGACATGTCCCGCAGACACGACCTTGGAATTCGAGCACTGCTGACAATCATAACAACATGACTTCGGGTGACTTCGGGATATTTCAGGCACGAATACTTCGGGCTACTTGGGCAAAACTTTTTCTGCCAGACATGAAAGGCTCTCTCGCAAGTCCTGAGGCAACTCGCAACCCACTCTGCAGATGTGATTCATGGAATCTTGAAAGGTGAGACGATGTCTATGTAGCCAATTTCGCTGGCAGATTGTTGCATCAGTCAAAAATGTGGATGAACTACTGTAGATCCTGTCTCGGACTGTGCTGTGGCCCACATGTGCTGCATGACTACGGATTTGATGACGCCTACCAGTTTGGATGCACCACAAGGTGAGTGTCAATGAGACAGCGGTACCGGTACCGTAGAAGAAATTTTCGCTGGACAAACGAGAGACAGAGATTTTACCTCGACCCCCAACTTGCGACGGTGCTGAGCCTTGGTAGAACAATCTGAAATCCAACCATTGCCTGGTAAGAAACCCATGGCAAAGTACAGTGTAGTCACGAATCATCAATCCACTATAGAGTTGCAGTTGCAAGTCATAGAATGCCTCGTAATTCTGTGCATGCAAGATCAGACCGCTACTTGGCACATCCAAGCGATGTAAAAAACCAAAGTTGTGCTCCACATCCTGCCACCGGAAACTTCGGACAACACAACTTTAGGTCAGCATCAGTATATCTTCACAGGCAATCAGGTATTATTTTGCTAGGACTGCCAAACACAACGGTGCAAGAAACTAGCACGCGATCTGTATCTGTATACATATGTATAGAAAAGAATCCGAACGAGTTTTGATTGTAAAGGATGCATTTGACATGTATTTGCAACGGCAAAATCAAGAGAGCACATGGTTTGGCTGGATTGTTAAACCTGCTGAGTGTCGCGAATGAAAACAACATTTCAGTTTTGCACAAACATAACACATTGCATATGAATTTAGATCTTGTTCCCGTTTTTGCTGTCTACCTCGTCATGGTGTTTCTGTCTGTGGTTGTGATGATTGTTGTGGATGTTGCGAGTGTTGCAGATTTGGAAGTTGCCGCCGCTGCGCTTCTTGCTGTTGCGGGCGTTGCTGGTATCGGTGGTGGAATCCATTAGTTGATCCGCGATGATCAGCTAGTTACAGCAATTAGTGAGGTGACTCATTTAATGAGATAGTTCATCAGCTACTTGATTAACTATATAACATTGATTACTTGGCCAAGGATTGATGGAAATTTTGGCAATTTATATAATCCTGTGGTCTAAAAATGATTTTCTGAAAAGAGGCATGTCCTGGTGGATTCGACATGGTCTCAAGACTCTTCGCACATAGCTGAGCAATTGGGGACATGCTTCGACACGGTCGTTATAGACCTCCCAACCAGGAGGTTTCAGCAACACTGGCCTATCATCCCCACCGATCATCGTCATCACGACCTGCACTTCCGAAACGTTTTCGTTTAAAACACGGAGCTTCGATGAGATGTTGTGTTTTTTTCTCCCATCCATGGATTGACCATGTTGCCGCAGGGCAGCCCGCAATGTATTCAAGAACTTGGATGATATCAAGGAAGAGATCTCTCCACCGGTCGCGACCTTACATGCAAAGATCATCGATAAGAGCTCCTGACCATCTCTGAAAAAAGAAAGGTCCAACAGCCCCTCCCTGAGAAAGTGGAGGGCACGTTCTTGGGCAAAGGAAAAAAATTCGGCCGATGCAGTCGTGGAAGCAGCAGCCTGTACGGCAAAGCTTAGCTGCTCCAAGGGGAAACTGGAGAGACGATGTAAAACCTGCTCCTCCAAGAACTTGTGGAATGCAGGGTTGCCAACACCAAGAACTGCACTTGACTTCCATGCAGTGATCAGATCAAAATCTGATGGTATAGTCTGTTTCATTGCCACCCAAGCATTTACACACGCTGAATGAATTACAGTGGGATCTTGTTCATGCACCACTGACAGTCCCCACAGGAATGATACAGCAGAGCGCAGGTATCCAGACTCTTTGAAAAGTTTTCCAGCCATCTGATTTTCTTCACAATTCCAACAAGTTGTCACTAGAATGTCATAGTCAAGCAGTTGAGGCTCATGCAATCGACGAAGAGCTGAAACAGCTTGTTGCCACTGTAGCCCAGCACTGAAACTGTTGAGCATTACAGTCACCACTGTAGAGACTGATACAGCTGCTCTATGCCACAGCTGATTGCTGATTTCCAGGGCCTTGGACCAAATTCCCTTTTTTGCGATCGCTGAGGCGAGCGCAAATGACAAAGTGGTTGCTTCGATTCTCATGCCTTCCAACTGGAGCAGAAGCAAACATGCCAGAGGCCACCGTGCCTCGCTATATGCATCAAGAAGCTGCCGAAAGTCGTGATGACTTCTGTCAACCAAAAGTCTCGACGATTTTTGAAGGACAGAAAGGGAGTTTTGCCAATTGCCAGATGAGAAAAAATTCGCGGCACTCTTGAAAGCTGACCCAGCTGACCCAGCTGACCCGGCTGACCCTGATTCAAGACTCAGGTCTTGCACTCTTTGTAGTAAAGTTGATACGCCTTCCCACTGGGACTTGACTGACATCGCGGATCCCAAAGAGCTCAGATCCAACCGAATTCCTCGAAAAGATTGGTCAAGGAACAAGGTCAAAGATTCTTGCCAATGCTCCCAGCGCTGACAACTCCCCATAACTGCATTGTAAGAGACACTATTCATTTGCAAAGTTTTTCGATGGACAAGCAACAAGAGCAGAGCGTTGGCCCATTCGGTGGCACCCATCACTTCATTGTAGAAATCCACATCACATGAAACGGGTGATGGTCCAGAGGCCATGTAGAGTGCATCCTGCCAACGACGGCCATCGGCTGTGCACAGGGCAGTGCAGCTTATGATACTCAGCTCGCAGCAGTTTGCTCTAAGTTGCCTATAGATTTGCATGGCACATTCCCATCGTCCAAGTCTCGAGCTGGCACCAACGCAAGAAGTGGCAAAGTAGGACAAAGATTTGTCTGATTGATCAGCGCCTGCGATGTCTTTCAAGTAAATGGCATGCTGCCATCGAGCCCCACGATCACATGCATTTGTAGCGGCACCATAGCTAATCACATCCAACTTCCTTCCATTTGACTCCAAAAGTCGAAAAAGATTCAGCGCTTTGTCCCATGAATTCGACTTGGCACATGAAGTGATTCCAGAGTTATGTGCGACCTCATTTGCCCAAATCCTGAAGGCCTGCATACCACTAATCAAGTGCAAAGCTGTTTGCCACAGCCCATTCTCGCTCGAACAAGCGCTCAAGGCTGCATTAAGACTGATGACATCACTCAGATTCATCTCATTCATCCTGAAAAACAGGTCTAGTGCACGTTCCCATAGCTTGCTTCGCTGGTAAGCAGAGATTGTGGCGTTGTATACCTCTACAGCATCTGCATTGTTTCTTTCAGCGTCCTCCAACAAATGGATGGCACTTTGCCACTGTGTACCTTTTCCACACGCACTGATTGAAGTAAGATATGTAACCACGCTTTCTTGCAATCTCTCATTTTGCAAAGTTGAAAGCAGTTTCAAACTCTGCCGCCACAAGCTAACCCGTTCACAGGCGCTAATTGCAGCATTGAAGGATACAATGGTGGCTTTCAAATGGGTTTGGTGTAACTTGTGCAAAAGGTCTAGTGACAGCTGCCACTTGTGCGCTTTTCCACACGCAGCAATTGCCGCATTGTAAGCTTCAACGTGTTGGACTTCGTTAAGCTTCAACACAGCTTCCTGCCAGGCTGAACCCATCCTTTTTGAGCTCAAACACATCGAATTCATCTAATCCATGTCTAATCTAAGCAGGGATATCATCAATAAGACTTCATCTTCTCCGGATGTTCCAACAGAACCAAAGTTTGTTCCTTTTTTCCTTCACCTGAGGTCCGAACTTTCTGAACTGGATCTGACTGCAAGATGGATGGGTAGCCTCCTGCGGGCCACGGAAAGGTTTTCCTGCTTCACTGAATGCCGGAAAGGCCAAAGAGGAGACCAAGCAGAACCATTCGGGCATGGCCATCATGGCACTTGGTATCTCTCTTCAATGCCAAATTGACAAAAGTTGGAAGTGTCAAAATTGTGAGGTCAATTTGAATGGTTGCCGAAAGAAAGTGCTCCTGGCATCTTGGGCTGTCTGGAGGAATCTCCTTTCATACGTGTTAAACGCCACAACACATGAACGAACTCGTATGTGAAGGAAGCAAACAGTCCAGCAACCTGCCTGCAACGGCTGCTTGTCTTAAACTTCTTTTTTGTTCTCGCCACTTCTGCATTAGATCCTCGTGTTCCTGCAAATTTCCCAGAAAGTACTGAAGAGACACCAGTCTCTAACAAAACCAATCCAACCCTCAATCCTCTCTCCAGTCCTGCTGTCTTTCGGTCAACTCTGGAACAATCCCATCAATTTTCTCTTCATCTGGTGCATCAAAGCTATCTTTACCATCTCCTTTTCTAGCTCCCAACGAAGGACCTTTCAAGGCTCCCCACTCCACCTGAAGCAACAAATTCACCAAACTTTCACGAAACTTTTCTGCGTTTAGAAACGCCAAGCCTGCCAAACGTAGAAGCCCTCAGCTTTTTCAACTTGAGGAGGTGATTCCTATCCAACGACAAATCATGTGTGCGGGCGCTTGTGCATATTGCCGCATGTGCATGAAAAACCTGTAGTTTTGCAGATGAAGAGAGGTTGTAGAGGGGAGAAAAATGCTCAAACGTTGTATAATCATTCGCACAGATACCCGCTTCCATGGCTGTGATGTTTCCAACCGTATACGTTGACCATCATGACATCATCTCACTTTCATAGGAAACTCCTTCGGTGCCATGCTCTCTGTGTTTATGTGTCCATATTGCATTGTGTCTGTGTGTCTTTGTCTACGCTTTTTCATGCATACGTCATGATACGTACCTAAGGCGGCATGGCAGTTGCACACATGAACTGCCATGTGAGTGGCAAATCTTCAACACGCATGCTCTACACTACGTCGCCACATCTTACAAACAGTTTTTCAAGAACAACTCCACTGTCAGTCCTGCATCCGTAGCGTCAAAGGGAAATTCACTTGATGCAAGCTGTTCAAGTCCTCAGAGTAACACATCTTGCGGGCATGGCCCCAGAAGATCCTCCATGTGGCCCACCCCGGCAGCAGCAACCCTGTCCTTCACCTGCAAAATCTCTCTCACACTATTCACCACCCAGTAGAGTCGACCTTCACGGTTGGTGGAGTTTTTCCAGGCAGCAAAAACATCCATGGAATCCCTATGTTTCAGGAATGCCCCCGATTTAGCTAAGACATGAAGGGCCGGTTTTTAAAAACTACCCAGGTAAGGGCTGGAGACAACACTCAATAGTTTCCACCCAGCCCAACCCACAGAATCATCCAATCCATTGGCTTCTGAAGTTTCGTTTTGGAAATCGGACCTAAAATAAGTTGGGACTCACTATGATTTTCCCTGGAAAAAGGGGCGGTGAAAATGCATGAAAATGCAGGAAAAAGATGACAATATCTTTTAACATGTGGCAGATACCCAAATGTCAAGAACAAGATCCAAATATGACAAATCCTCCCAAAATTAAATTGTGAACGGATCATAAATCTTTTTTTGGAAACCAATATCCCAAGATGCCAAGATGCATACTCCTATTGTGAGATCTGATCTTTCACATCCCAATGCTTGAAGGTACAAAGCTACAAAAAATGGCAGTTTGAAGCCTTTAAGTTTCAAATCAATTGTGAAAGGAGCCACGGCAAAGCAAACAGAGTCTGTCTTATTTTCGAATCTACAGCCCAATCTAGCTGTGCTTGCAGATCAGTGAAAGAAGCACTGTTCCTGTGTGTAGCGCAGTGGTAGTAAACATGTTTGGGAATGTTAAGGGGAACAACACACCCTCTTGCCCTCTGTGCCTTCAGCATCCACTGGAATTTGGTTAGAGAAAAGAATGCCTTCGAGTTCAGACTTCCAATAGTCATGGTATTCCACGAGCACCTCGACAAAGCATCAATGAGTCAACAAGGGGAAGTTTATCTAGAATCACGCACTTTCCTTCATCCGTCTTATCTAATCGACACGTTTTTTAAATACCAGTTACATACTTTCTCGAGAGACTGTGACTAGTTGAGATGAGGTGATGAAGCAAAGACAAAGACTTGACGATTGGTGCGAAAAAAAGACATTGTGTCTGACCTTTCCGCTCTGGTGTGAACTGGGCTCCGATCTGTCTTTGTAAAAGCAGAATCCGCCGTCACCGGAGCAGCCTTGAACTCATGCAGCATTCCACTGCAAAGTTACTTTGCACATCTTGAGCATAATCATCCACGCCGCAAAATGTGTAAAGACAAAACGACGACCACGACGACGAAGAAAACCACGACTACGAAGACGGCCACCGCGAGGAAGACGACCGCGACCACAACCACGACAACGACCACAGCAGCAGCAGCAGCAGCAGCAGCAGCAGCAACAACAACAACAACAACAACAACAACAACAACAACAACAACAACAACAACAACAACAACAACAACAACAACAACAACAACAACAACAACAACAGCAGCAACAACAACAACAAGAACGACACGTCTCCATGACCATTGCCCACTTCGCACTCTGATGAGCACTAAGTTCAGAAAAGAAAAAAAAGCGTCAAGAAGCTAAACTTCAGTTCTCTGACACAATTACCAAACAACAGGACAAAAGCAAGGATGTAAAAAGGTGACATCGTCACAACGTGACCCTTGAATCAAACAACATGCAAAGCTGCCAGTTGCCTCGATCGTTGGATTAGGGGTCTGGTCAACAATGGTGGGCACCAGATCTTGCGACATGCTGGCCTGTGCAAAGAGGCAAAAGGTCAACAAGGAGCATCTGTCAACAAACTCCTGCAAATTCAGCTTCTCATCAGTTGGGACCATGAAAAACTAATCCACCGAAACGGATCATCTACTTCCTCTCTCTGATCAGTCGCAGGGCGGGTGCCTTGGTCCTTTCAAGAACTGCACTCTGAACTTTGGGATTTTCAGCCCAATGTTTTGCCCAATCCATAAAGGCAGGGTCGAAACCCGCATCTTCCGGTCCTTCGTCTTCCGGCACCTGGGTTGAACTCACAAGTCGGATATCCGGAGATCCAAATCCTATCCATTGGTCCACTGAAACACACCAGAAGGTGTTTAAGGCCCTGACTCCATCCATAGCTGGAGAAATCTTCGACGAGATGCGGCTTTTGGAGGGTTCATTCATTGTGAACTTGTACAATGCATAAGCCATCAGTGCAAAAATCCCCGCACTGCAGAAAAATATGACAATAAGCACAAAAACCAACATTGCATTGAGAATCGCATTGTCTGCAGGCTTGTCAACGGTCATGTCCAATGTTGTGGTCGTGAAAACTGGACACTCATTGGTGACAAACCATTCCAGAGAAGATTGGCCCTTCAAGCAGGTCACACTGGTCATCTGATCTGGAAAGCCTCTGCAAAATGCTCTGCATTCCTGCCCTTCTCCTGGCTTTGTGCAATTCCAAGTGTAGCCCAAGGGTGGTTCTGGTATGAGTGACTCGTTGCAAGACACGATAAAGACCGGAGGTAAGGGTGGAATCTCGAAGGTCGTGTAGGTCGGATAGGTCCACTCCAAAGTGGTGGTTGTTGTGGTGACCTCCACTGGGACAAAAAATGCCGTGAAAGAAGTGCCACGACCGTCTGCCTCATATACAACACAAGCGACTTCCACGTCATCCCAGTAGACAGGTCTTTGAACCTCCACACCATTTGGGAGCCATGCTTCTTCCAAATCAGACCACCTTAGATCAGCCCAAACACACGGGCTCTGACAAAAGGTTGTGTCACCCAAATTACACTCCCTGAAACTAACGTAGCACCTGAAAATAGACCTCTGGAAAAGGAGAGATTCCTATTGGAAACCACTATTTTCAGGTGGATTGTTAGTTTTTGGGAGTGTATATTGGACTTCTAAAATTCTAAACATATCCAGTTGATTAGCTTAGTTCAATCACACAATATGACATCATTTAATCATCTTTTACCAAATAGATGTTGCCGTTTCAAGTCGAGCCAAGATACCGGGCACAAGCAACATCCCATTCAAAACCACGTGGTGGGACGCGTCTTTCAGGTAATGTGATGCTCCTGAGATTGTCCGGAACACGTGGATGCCTAGTACCCAGAAATAAATTGTATTAAATATGTACTTTCATACAAGTTATTTGCAGTTTGCGTATATTTGACAAATTGACATAGATGATATAATGACGTATATACATAGGTGATGAGAGATTCTGTCAAAAACAAGTACGCAATTACGTACAAATTGATACATAAGAATGATTGACGACATCTTTCTGGATGACAAGGGACCGGAATCTCATAGCTCTTTCAGGAATGCTTTCATTGAAAAGAAGAGGCGAACCGCACATGTCAAACTGGAGAACACCAACGGTTGCATCCATGGCAACATATCGGTTCATACCTTTGGAGCTACTCGCCCAGGTGTACGGATTACTTCTTAGCCAGTATGTAGCAGTGATTGCCACACCACAGCTCTCGCTCTGAAGGCGTCGGCTCATTTGGTCAATTGGCTTTAAAGGATTTGGTGGCATAACGAGACGTGGCATTGTAACTCCACTCATTAACAATGCGGAGTTTGTGCTGGATAGTAGTTGCAACTCAACGCCTTGGGCCGCCCTCTGCCCACCACTTGCACCACTCAGAAACTTGGACTCTCCAACAGGAAGCTTGGCGTGAGCTGCTGCGGCCAGTTTGGATGCGAGTTGTTCCATCTTTTGCGTGTAATTTGCTGACTGTTCATTAGGCCCATTCGGCCCATTTAAATTTGTGACCCGACCAACTTCATTGAAAGTGGACAAGGCTTCTAGCATTGCAACTGCGACAACATTTCCAATACCTGCTTCAGGGCTTTCCACTGCCAAAGTCAAACAAGTCTCCAAGATCTCTGAAGCTCGAAAAAGTTGACTTGTGTCAATGCCACCGTTGCCTTCATTCCCCGTTCCAACGGTCGTAACGAGAATCTGACTCATCTTTTCCAAAGCCTCTGGATTCGGGTCAAGGATACTGGTTGCAACCTGCAAGGATGAATGTAACAGCGGATCGAGACCTCTTGGGAGTTGGTTTAACCCAAATTTTCCAGCTCGGAAAATGCTATTGCTGCAAAATAGCATTTCTTATTGCAAGACATCCTCCATGATTTCTTGACACCCTTTGGCACCAGCTGCATATGAGAAGTAACAAGAGTTGTATTTTAGGGGTCCCTAGATATAACAACATAAACCACCACCGCCCATATGGGGAGTAAAATCGACCAAAAACCTCCAATGCCGTGAGCAAGGAAGGCGTTGGAGAGCCATCCCAAGCCACATCAGGTGATGAAAGCAATGCATCCACGGTGTTCAGAATCCGTTCAGCGTCTCTAGCAGTATAGCTCGCCTGCGGGTCTACAGCTATACAAGGGGCTATACCTAATTGAAAATTAATTTTCACCATATTTTGCCAATGGTTGAAACTGAATCTGCACCGTGAGAATTTAGCATTGTTCGAACTCTTGAGGAGCCCTTTCAAAGAATAAGGGTTTAGAATGGCAATCATGCTTCACATTCCCAAATTCTTACTTGACGTCGCGATATGTAGAGTCTGTTCTGCCAGCAACGCCTACCGAGATCCAAGTCTGGCCTTTCGAAACTGTCCAACAACCCATGAACATCATTTGTAGCTTTAGCAAACACACCTGCTTCCGCACGTGACTCAAAATTGAAGTTGATTTGTTCAATGTTCAAAAAAACTAACGCAAACAGCGAACAAAAACCCTTTGTCTGTGGTTCTCTTGGACCTCCAGGACCGATGTGCCATCGGTGCTGTTTGCTGCTTCCACGACCACTGGACCCAATACACCTGCTTCACCCTGCGAACCAAGGACAAGCATAGGATTGAATTTGAAAATTTCACATTGCAATTCATGCCACCAAAACCTTGACTTTCACAAGCTTCACCAGAGGTTTGAGCACCTACCACCGATGTTTGTTCAACTTCGGTGTTGAGATGTCAGTTCTTGTCTAGTAGTTTGTTGAATCCCATGGTTTAACAACGATTTGAATCATCCCAGCTTCTTCAAAAAAAGCCCCATAAAAAAAGGCAGGAAAAAGGAAGCACCTACTACGAAGCCTATTTTGAGATGTTGTTTTTCGTTACTTTTCAGAAGATATCACGAGACCACTAAAAGCAACCCAGCCTCACCACCTTGGATGTCCCTCGCTCGAACAACAATAAAATATGATCCCACCGCCATGAACACATCAGTGAGTCTGCTCCTGCTGTCCTCAGGCGGACAAGTATGCAAAACACCCACATGTCATCCACAACTTCTGACTTTTACCGAAATACCCTTGCCAAAACGATAATTCTGACATTTTCTGCCACTGAGGGCAGCACCCAGGTTTGCAGGGTTAATCCCCCTTGCTTGCGAAAGTACATTTGGCTGGAAGAATTTCTCCAATCGATCTGTGGAACTGACCACATGAATCCGTTGTGAAGTGTAATTCCACCAGAGCCATCTGCAGAAACTCGGGATGAGTCTGATAAGTCCAGTGGAAAACGGACAAAAGAATAGCTGATCAGACTTTCCTGTTCATCTGTCCAACCAAATGTGCTCACTGCAAATGGTGTGCTTAACTCCTCGCCGGACAAGGGCACAAGCTCAACGAGGCCATCCGCCGGAGGAGCGTTCGATAAAAAGGGATGTGATTCCAGTACAAAGGCCCCTGCAGCTATCAAGTCGGAAAGCAGGCTACTTCCAGGCACCTGCCACCAAATCATGCTGAGTCCGAATGAAAAACTGTTCAACAAAAATCAAAAAGTTTTCTTTTGTGATCAACTTCGCTGGCACGATCGAATCTCTACCCTATTCAGTCTCTATTTCGTCTGTTAACAGACTTCTCCCTGCTAGCTCTCCTTAAGTCCATTCACTATACTCACTCAAAGAAACCAGCAAGGGAAGCAAGCTCCCCAAGGCAAGCCTGCTTTACCCAGTCATCGTAGGAAGCCACTAATGAATACGTGTAAGACTGTCTTGGTAAGATCAGATCACGTCTGAATTCTGTAGTGGAGACTGTAAACGAAGTCCCCAAGGACTGCCTGGTCAGCTCGCAGAATCAACAGCGTGGATGTACACCACTTTACGGCATTGAAATGATGTAAGAAAAAGAAAAGGTGTTTCCCAACATTTTGCCGAAGACGAGACACACTGAAGTTTGTAAGACTGCCAGGATAACACCAGCTTGAGTCAACACCCAGTTCCAGGTCCAATTAGGAATAGGACAAGAAGAAGTACCGTAGACTTCTGCAACTGCTGGGCCCAGATTTCCAGTAGTAGAGACTTGCTGGCCATCTTGCCATGGCATCTTCAAAAGCACAATGGGCAAACTTCGTGGACTCAGGCGAACCACCCACCAAGCCTCTCCTGGTGGAGGAGTTTTCCCCTCGGTCCCATTGTCAATGCGACGCACCTCAGGGACACCGAACAAAAAAAGAATTCTTGGCACAGCCGCCCGGTTTGCCCCATTCAGTCAGTGTTGCCCAGCTTGCCTGGAGCATGAAGGAATAGTAACCCTCCTCTAGCACATCACCTTCCATTTGCAACTCGGGCCGCTCGCTCCATCCAACGATATTGCTGAGATTACACTCTTGCGCATCCAGCAATTCAGTTTCGTTGAGATGGGTCACTATACCTTCGAAACAGTACCATGAAAACTCCAGGTGACGACGATTTGGATCTTCCTTCGGTACTGCAGCCTCGTCAAGAGTGTCTGGACACCAAGATCACACCAAAAAAGGAGTGCAACAAATCTTTTGGGAAAGATGACCGCACTGAACAAGATGAAGAAAGTTTAAATCCAATCGCAAGTCTACGTCCATGGTTACAGAATTGACCCAACCAAGAAAACAATGCACAAAAAAATATGGAAACAAACTCAAGAAACATCGTAGGACTCTCCCGCACTAAGGTTGAAGGAGCAAGCTGTAGAAACTTCAGAAGGACCTGTGATGATCGCAACTGGCCTGCAAGGGATCCCACGCTTGTTTTCTTGACGTCTTACTTTGAAACAATTTTTAGTAGTAAAATAGTTGTAAATGAATGTAAATGGCACTGAAAGGGCAATAAAATGTCGTGAATGCCTAGCAGCAAAACCTGTTCAAGAATTCAGAGCAGTACTGTGATGAAAAATGGGAAGGACAACTGCTCCTGCCTTGTTCGCTCTTGAATGTTGACGGTGAACGTTACTGAAGGGTTGCGGCCTGTATATCCCTCAGGGTGTCAAGCATCGACGACTGCTGTAAGCTTTAAACTGCTAACATCTCTCATGTCTTAGAAAGCACAACAACGCATGTTGGATGCAAGTAAACTTCTTGGTGATTCCTCTAATCCTGTTTTTTTTGCACACCTGAAAAGTCGCCGCCGCTCTGAATTGGTGGCTGCTGTTAGGCTGAAAGCTAAAAGCAGGCAAGCGCAAGGAACCAGGTCGAGGGTTCAGATCACGAAATGATGTGTTCTCCAAAGGCTGCCAAATTAGTTCGACGCAAGGTCTCGAGATCATGATGGTGTCTGGGTATGAAAGGTTGCTCTGGTTGGACCAGTTTAAAAAGTTGGAGTCATTTGACTCCCCACTGACATTTGATTCGTTTGTATCATTGCTGTCATTGCTCATGTTGCTCATGTTGTCGCTGGCATTCACAGCATCCATGGATGGCCGTGGGATTTCTTCCACACAAATGGTGTCATTTCTCAACAAATACTCCCACTGAACAATCAGTTGGCTTAAGGCATCAGCAGTCGAATAGTTGCTGCAGCGAGATGAAGGGAAGAAATCTACCACCATCTCTACTTCCTCAAAGTTGGAGATGTTCATTTCCTTCATCGATGCTGGTATTAGCTGAAGTAATGGTGTCGGCACATCTAATACCTGCAACTGCCAGGGCTTGGGGAAAAAAACTCCATCAGCGAAACTTCCATCGAAAATCAGCACAAAATTTCACAGTGCTTTTTGAAAACGGCTGATTCCAAGATTTTTTGGAACCCATTCCATTGAACCATCTTACTCACATTCCATTTCTTTCAATAATGTTTCAGGGAAGTAGTCCTAGGTGTTTTCTGTTAAAAGCTTCTGGATGAACTTTTGATGTTTTGGCAAGCCGGGATGCAGTGAGCACCGCACTGGTTTCGTCACTTTGCCCTTGCCAGTTGCTGATGGACCCTTCGATTTCGAGTTTCAAGTCTGACTGAACCTGTCTGAGCACCAAGTCTGCACACAGTCACCGCTAGTAATTGTTGACAATCTGACGCGCTGCTAAACTCAGAGTTGTCTGCAGTAAACAGCAAGAGAAAAGAAAGTTCGAGTTTGGACGAGCTCAACAGGAAGTTCAAGAAGTGGTTCAATTAGACTAATCATCCCATTAATCCATTTTGACAGCTTAGGTTCATCTTTTCACCAGGCCTCTTGAAGATCTTGTACCGCAACAAATGCGTCTGAGAAAATTTGTGCTGGAATTTCAAGGACTTGCAACATCATTTCATTGGCCGCATCCAAGGTCGGTTGAAGCATGGCTTTCAACAAAAGGTCAGTGTGATGGCTTAGCTTCCACTCAATCACCGGGGCACCTTGGAAAGTGTGAGAGCATCTTACGGGCTGGAAAGTAACTTGCGGGTTAGAAGAGATCTTTTCATCATGGTGGTCCCCAAACAAAAATACCACACATGTCACTTCAGCTATCGTGAAGTGTGTTGTTTTCTCCCCATGATGGACTCCATTGGAGTCCATGTGCATCCTATCTTTAGATTTTGGAAACAAAAGTTTGCTGCAGGTATTTGGAGCAATGAAACGGAAATGCCTGCAATTTACCGAAAGGTTGAAAAAGCGGGATCATCATGGTTCCAAGTGACGTCGCGCAAAGCCCGTGGACGCGGCTAGTGAAAGTCTCACATTGGAACATGCCTGAACAGCATCTGGTGCCAAAAGAACTCCTTGCAATGCTACAATAGGAGCTCTTGTCATAGCAACTGCAGAAAGTTCTGTGGGCTCCACGACAATCCTGTCATCCACTAGCAGAATTCCATACTTCATGCTGACCTTGTGCCCCACTTGCACACGTGCAACTTTTCCAAGGAGAACCTGCGGATTGGATATCATTAGACCAAGACATGAAAAATCTATCTGAAAGGCAAATGATTGCCCAGTGCCACACCAACCGACATCCTTTCCCAAAACAAGTGCAAGAAAGCAGTGTGATGGGTGCCAAACATGTGGTTGGGATATATAAGGAAACCCAAGAATGCCTAATTTCCTCAACTTTTTTTACCTTCAACGTGGGAGGGCCATGAAGGCGGACACACCTTCAAGGACATCTGATCAGTAGACAAAGCACAACTGGCATCGGTCCCAAAAGAGCTTGCCTCAACAAAGAGCTGTTTCGATAGCAAGACAAAAAGTGTTGAGAATAAATGCAATTTCTGCACAATTGGGTGTTTCCAAAAATAATGGTATCCCCAAGTCATCCATTTTAATAGGCTTTTCCATTATATACCAGTAGAGCCGCACGAGGCGGTGGCGGAAGTTTCAAGAATAGGAAACGTATAGGAGAGATTGGTTGTTGTGAATCACGGATGACAAAGCGAAAACACTGATGGATCTGACCAGCTGCCGAACTGTCTAGCTGATTAACTGACTAACTGGCTAGTTAGTTAGTTAGTTAGTTCGTGTGAGTGAGGCAGTGAGTGAGTTAGTTAGTTAGTTGGTTAGTTAGTTAGATGGCTAATGAGTTTGTTAGTTAGTTGGTTAGATGGCTAATGAGTTTGTGAATTAGTTAGTTAGTTAGTTGGTTAGTTAGTTAGATGGCTAATGAGTTTGTTAGTTAGTTGGTTAGATGGCTAATGAGTTAGTGAGTTAGTTAATTAGTTAGTTAGATTGCTAATGAGTTTGTTAGTTAGTTGGTTAGATGGCTAATGAGTTAGTGAGTTAGTTAGTTAGTTAGTTAGTTAATTAGTTAGTTAGTTAGTTAGCTAGCTAGTCAGTTAGAAACCTTTCAAAATGCTGCAAAACGCAGGTGTTTTGTACATTTTGACTTGCAAATGTGCTTCGCGCCACAGCGGCGTG